>ML830137.1:52886-69001 GCA_009831015.1 Picea engelmannii | reverse complement strand
TATGTCTTTATCCTTAGCCATATGATAAGATTCTCCAGAATCAATAAGCCACTCATCAACATAATAAGTAGAAGTTGTATTGAAGGAGAAACCATAAGCAGAAAGTGCATGTCCATGAGAAGAAGAAGAAGAAGTAGAATCAATACTGATGTTGTGCTTCTTCATCGCTGCTTCTAAAGCTGCCATCTTCTTGAAACATTTGGAATCATCATGACCATATTTATCACAAAAGTTGCAATGTCAGTGAGTCTTCTTATTTTTGTATTATGCTCCTTTGTCACCATTAGGAGCGGAATATTTCTAAGTGGGTTTGGGAACCTTATGTTGCTTGTTGTTGTGGCGAGGATGTTGCTTCTTGGGATTCTTGGGTTTATGTTTCTGATGGACGACTAAGGCTTTGTTGGACATACCTGCAGTGTTGATCACTCTAAGTTGTACAAGATTATCTTTCTCTCTAATCAAAGCATTACAAAAGGACTGAAGATTTGGTTTTTGATAAGATTTCCGTAGAGCCTCTTTCATGACATAAAATATAGGTACAAACACATAATATGCACTACTTAGCTTATAAATAATAAGATAGATGCAACGCTCTTCATCCATATTTATCTTACATTCTTCACATAAAATTCTAGGTGTTTTAAACTTATATAGATAGTCTTCAATGCAAGAAAAATAACTTGGACTTAAAATTAGTGCTTGATTTTCTAACTGTTGTGCTCGAATAATATTGTGTTTACCAAACACAGATTCAATCTTTTCCCAAGCTTCATCAGGTTTATCAATTTGTTGAAGGTGGAACCTTAAATCATGAGAGATGGACATTCTGATTAGTCCACGTTCTTCGTCATTCTTATTAGTCCATTTTAATTTATTATTAGCATCAGTAGGTTCTATTTCCTTTTCCAAGGTAATCCGGTACAAGCCTTTACTTCTTAATAAATCCTCCATATGGGATTTCCATTGGAAGTAGTTGGTGATGGTAAGAAAAATATTACTTGAAGAAGACATATTAAATATGTAGATAATATGGATTTAAAAACTGAAACTGATGATCTGGATGCAAATATATCGAAAAATTAGGCGATTTAAAAAAAATGGCACTGAAAACGAACTTCAGATGTGAAAGTTATGCCCTTTTAAAAAAAGACATAAATGGTACCAAATGACCACGTGATGGTGTAAGTTGATTTATGTGTAAATTTGATGAACCTGCATAGAATAGATCTATCTAAACAATAATTCACACATTTGTAGAGAGAATTTAAGAAAGAATAAGAAGGAGAGAAAGAATGAAAGAATTCTCATTAACCGTTGTGAATAATGAATAATTTACACATGATATACTTTGTATAAATCAATGAGTGTGCAATGGAGGAGAACCAATGTGCCATAGTGGTGGTCTAGAGTGATCTGGACACACACCAACAGTTACGGGAGTGAACTTCCACCTATTCTATTCTCTCAGGCAGTAACAAGAGTGAACTGCCACCTAGTTGAGTAACTAGTCAACTAGTCTTCAGTTAACTGATTGAATAGAGAGTAGTGAGAATTTAAATCAGGGAATCAAGGGTAATGCGCCAGTCTAGTGATGATACCGAGGCAAGGTCGAATTATCATGGTGATGATACCAATGTTGTATGGTGACAAAAACAATGTAGAATCTAAAATCAAATCAACTAGTCAAACTGAAGTGTCAACTGAAAGAGAATATTCTCCAGGTGGAATATTCTCCCCTAAAATATAGGAGACTAGATAATGACTAATTATGACTAATAAACAAGGAAAAACCTTAGGAAAAATAAATCCTAAGTGTGTGTGAAGTAACTCCAACACCCCCCTTGAACATCACTATGGTGAAAATAAAGAATGGGTCCCGACAATGAGGCCATGTTAGGTACCCAAATATAAAAGATACACTAAAATAAAGTGAGGAAAGAGGAAAAACCTCATGGGAAAACCCCCCCGTCAAGGTACAATGTATGTAAAAAGAATAACTACAATTTCTAGGCAACTGTGTCCTTCACTCCAAGATGACTTCACAGTGAATGGAACTTTTGCTCAGTGAAGGTCTTGGTGAATATGTCTATTGTTTGTTCTACTGAAGGAGAGAACTATAGGTTGATCATACTCTCATGTACTAAGTCTCAGATGTAGTGCACATGGATCTCTATGTGCTTGAACCGCTACCTTTGAACTGGATCTCTGCAGAACTTCAGAGTGCTCTGGTTGTCACACCAGATGACAATCGAATGATGAAACTGAATGCCCAATACAGTGAGAAAATGTTGTAGTCACATAGCTTTAATGGTTATGTTAACTACTCCTTTGCACTCTACCTCAGTTGAAGATAGAGAAATGACAACTTGATTCTTGCTTGACCAACAGATAGGACCGGAACTAAGACTGAGTGAGTAACCAGATGTGGACTTGCGATCAATGCTATCGCCAACCCATTTGGAGTCTGTAAACCTGATGAGATCTAATGTAGAGTTTTCTGCATAATGAATCCCAAAGTTGATGGTTCCATGTACATAATGAATGATACACTTTGAATCCTTCCAATGTAGCTCATGCGGCTCCTACATGAACATGGAAAATACACCAAATGCATAGGAGAGGTCTGGTTTGGAGTGTGTGAGATACAAAAATCTCCCCACTAGTTGTCTGTATAGTGTGCTGTCAACCAGTGGAGTCTCCTAACCATCCTCAAGTTTGACTCTTGATAGGAAAGGAGTTGGAGCAGACTTGCAGTCTGTCATGTGAAATATCTCAAGGATATCTTGTGCATACTTGGCCTGAGACAATTTGATGCTTGATGCATCCTGACTGATCTTGAGTCCAAGGAAGAAGTGTAGTGGACCCATGTCCATCATCAAAAACCTGTCATGTAGAATCCTCTTGACTATAGAAATCGTTTAAGTCGAGCACTCGGTGATTAATAAATCATTGACATACATAACTAAAAGTAGAAGTGAATCAGCCGTCCAGAGCATGTAGATATTTGGGTCTGATTTACAACATACAAAGTTTTGTGACAACAGGTAGGAATCCATCTTAGTATACCATGCCCTCGAAGCTTGCTTGAGGCCATAAAGTGAATTCTTCAGTCGACAGACCAAAGATGAATCCTACATAAATACCTAGTTCTGCTCCAAGCCTTTGGAAACAAGCCTTGCTTTGTATCTGCTAATCTATCCATCTTCTCCACTCTTGGTCCTGTAGACCCATTTGCATCTAAAATTTTTCCTCCCAGAAGGAAGGGGAACCAGATCCCAAGTCTGGTTCTCAAGGAGGGAGTTGTACTCTTCCTGCATGGCAAATTCCCAAAAGGGATTTCCAGCAACCTTGCGATAAGAATGTAGATCTGAATAATGAACCAAGAAAATATTTTTGGAGGGAAATGGTTCAGTGGAAGTGAGTGCAACAGGAGGCTCCTCGAAATAATATCAAGTCCTCCTAGTATTAGCTGGATCACCAACGAGATCCATTGCATCCTGAAGAGTAGTCTGTGCCCACTTGGGCCTCTTCTCTGGCTCTGCAACTGCATCTGGATGCTCTGAATCAACATCCAACTATACTGACTCTGAAAATGAATCATCTGAGTCCTCTGAATCATAAATATCATCTAAAGAAGAGTCTACATGTGCATGCTCATCATCTCAGACAGGTGGAAGAATGAATGTGTTTGCATGCAGCTGCTAATGTGCATGCGAGACACTTTCCTTGAATTGGACACTATGCACAGTGCTGAGCCGGTCTGAGGAAAGATCAATAAGCAGATATCCCTTCACACCGTCAGGGTATCCAACAAAAATGCACTCAGTTATCTGTGGATCAAGTTTCTTTCTCTTTTCAAAGGGAATCCTGGCCCATGCACGTGAATCGAAAATGCGAAAGTGGGTCACTTCCAATTTGAGGCTGCTCCAAGCCTCGTAGGGGGTCTTATCCTTGACAGATCTATGGGGATATTTTTTTTTGATGTATGTTTCACAGTTAAGTGATTTGGCCCATAGTCTCTGTGGTAGATACTTTGCATGCATCTTGCAAGATGCCATCTCTTATAGAGATCGGTTTTTCCACCCAACAACTTCGTTTTTCTACAAATTATAGGGAACTGTGTGCTACAACTGAATCCCTGCCTCATGGAAAAGATTATGGATCTCATGATTTTCATACTCTCCCCCGTTATCAGTTCAGAGGACTTTGATCTTCTTTCCGGACTATGTCTCAACCAAGGCTTTGAAATCTTGGAGGTGTTGAAAGACCTCAGATTTTTTCCTGAGAAAGTAGATGCATGTAAAACATGAGAAATCATCAACAAAAATGAGAAATAACCTCACTTTGTTGATGTATGGATGCATAAAATGACCCATAATGTCACTGTGGATCATATCTAAAGGTGAAGAGGCTCTCTGAGACTTTCCCTTGTCGAATTTCTCTTGAGGGTGTTTCCCGGTAACACATCCCTCACACGCTCGGAGAAATGGATGTCTGGTAGACCATCAACCAATATTTTCTTGCTAAGTTGTTGCATGTATCTAAAATTCAAATGTCCAAACCTTTCGTGCCATATCCTACTACTTTCATCAGCATGAGTAAGTAGTAAAGCAGAATCAGGTTCAATGAATTTAGAAAATGTATACAATCTAGACTGATGAGTTACCTCACCGGTAGCAACCCTAGAGTTGGTTTGCATGTCGTATATGTCCACAAAATTTGGTGTGAGTATGAATTTATTTTCGGTGTTTGAATTCGTCATATGATACACAGAGAGAAGGTTGATGGAAAGTTTGGGAACATGCAACACGTTCTTGAATCTTCCATTGGTGAGTTCAATCCTTCCTTTGTCGGTGACTTCGACAGAAGAGTTGTCCCCCATCAGAATAAGAGGACCTTTGTATGTATCCAATGAAGAATAGACTGATTTTGAGGAAGCCATGTGATGTGATGCTCCTGAATCTATGATCCAAGCATCATGAGAGGAGTTGATTGCAATCAAGGCATGGCTAAAATTTCCTTTCTTAGAATTCAGATCTTATGGATTCTTCTTCTTTGCACCCTCTGGGATGCGATCTCCAAGGTTGTTTTGCTGAAGTATTTGAGACATCAGATCTATTTTTTTTTCATGCATGCAGATTTTGAATGGAATCCTTTGTGACAACATGTGCCTTTCTCCCCTTTTCTTCCATTTTCCCCTTTGGATCCAGAGGCATCGATGAAGGGTTTTGTGTACCCTTCCTTCTTCAAATGTGCATGAGATTTCCTTTTATCTTTATCTTTATATTTCTGATATTTGTGGGTTCCATCATGCACAGTGAGTGCATGCTCCCTTTGGCGTTTGATTGTGCCCATGTTGATTAGCTTGGTTTTCTCTTGTGTCAGGGATTCGATAAAGTCCTTAAGAGAAGGCATCTTCTAGGTGGCTCCGGAGGTGAATATGACATAATGGAATGTGGATACGAATATAGAGAATTCAGGACCAATATTGGAGAGAAAGGTGAGAACCATTTGTTTCTCCTCCTTTGATTTATCAACCCCACAAGGTTTGAGTTGTGACAGTAAATCCTTGAACTTTGTAAAGAAATCTTGGATATTATCGAAGATTTTTGGATCCAATTTGAGAAAATCCACCTCAAGAAAGTGTCCCCTCATCTCATCCTGTTTTCCAAAGAGCCCTTCCAAGGTGGTCCATGCTTCATTGGGAGTCTTATAGGAATATATGTGAAAAAGGATATCGGGATAAATAAGACTACAAATTGTTTCGAGTCCCTCATCCATGCGATTTAAATACTTGGATTTTTCTATGGTTGATGTTGGTTCTGTATATATATTCAAGGTTAACTTGTACAACCCTATGGTTAAGATATGTATGGATATTTTCTCCTTCCATGCAAAATAGTTGTAAGGTGTAAGAATGAATTCTTTTTGGAAATCCATCTTTCCACTGTCTTCAATCTTTTGTACCTGCAAAAATTTTTGGTGTAGCTTTTTCTTAGCAGTCCGTCAGCTCTGATACCATGTAAATGTGTTGAACCTACACATAATATATCTAGCTAAACAATAATACACACATTTGCAGAGAGAATTGAATAAAGGAGAAGAATGAGAGAAATAATGAAAGCATTCTCATTAATTGTTGTGAATAATGAATAATTTACACATGATATACTCTGTATAACTCAATGAGTGCACACTGGAAGAGAACCAATGCGCCATAGTGGTGGTCTAGAGTGATTTGGACACACACCAATAGTTATGGGAGTGAACTACCACCTAGTCTAGTCTCTCAGGTAGTTACAGGAGTGAACTGCCACCTAGTTGAGTTAACTAGTCAACTAGTCTTCAATTAACTAATTGAACATAGAGTAGTGAGGAGTTAACTCAGGGAATCAAGGGTAATGCGCTAGTATGGTGATGATACCAAGGCAAGTTCGAATTAGCATGGTAATGATCCCAATGTTGCATGGTGAAAAAACCAATGCAACCTCCAAACTCAACTCAACTATTCAAACTGAAGTGTCAACTGAAAGAGAATATTCTCTAGGTGGAATATTCTCCCCTAAAATATAGGAGACTACATAATGACTAATAAGGAAAAACCTTAGGAAAAAGAAATCCTAGGTGTGTGTGAAGTAACTCCAACATTATGAAGTGACCCACTTTTATAAAAAGATGTGGGGTTCACTTTTATAATGGAGTTACTTTATAAAAGAAAAACTGCATGCAAACTAAATAACTCTAAAATATTAAAGCTACTTATAGTGAATCACTTTTATACTTGAAGTGAAATACACTTTACAATTAAGCATGAACTTTTTCAAAAAATAATAACAAAATGAGAGACTTGAACTCAAGACCTCTTACTTAATAAGGAAACTTTTAACCAAGTGGGCTAGCAAAACATATTGTATTGTTTAGCAAGAGGATTGGGGGTGTTGGTTTTGTTGTTGTTGAAGACAACGTTGGAGAGCTTTCTAAAAAAAACCTCTTTTCACACATTACTTGATAATACAAGTTAGATCTCATTTAGCTTACCCAAAAAATGCACCTTTTCCTATCTCTTTCTGATTTTCTGAGATCACACGGGGCATGGGGCAAAGAGAATACGTAGATCTAAAAGATTAGCAACCTAGAAACAAAAAAATTAAAACCGAAATAAAACTATTTAAAAAATTTAAAAAGGGCGTATTCATGGTTTATACCTCCGGATCTAGTTGAAATGGACGTATCTTGGGAAAACGAAAACCTTTTCGAGTGAAACAAAAATCATTCTTGAATGAAAATAATTCTCTTAACATAATGGAAAAATCCTCTTATCCCATAAATGTATGTAAATGGAAGATAATGAAGATGATAAAACTTGGCTTCACGATCTCGATCTACAACAGGAGTGGGTCTTCAAACAAGCTCTGATACCATGTTCGACAACACATGTATTCCAACAAAGAATGAAAAACTTCAGTAACCACTCACAAAACTAGATCAAAGATCAACACACCGATGTTTTAACGTGGTAAAACCACTACGAGGAAACATCCATGACCCCAACCAATGCGACCACTTGGAGCAAATTATTAATGCAAAAGAAAAAGATTACCGAGATATTTTACAAGAGAGTTCCTCATAATCAATCATCGAAAAATGACCCTCCATGCTCTTTAAATAGAGATCATGGACCAATCGGGTGTGAAGCCACAGATCAATGGCCATTAATATCAAGGAGAATATGAACCATCAGATCACTCTATGTCGGAAACATATCGTGACCGTCAGATTTCCTAACTATAATTACGTACTAATGCATACTAAAGAAACACACTTTTACCTAACGACACATTAGACCAAGTAGATCTTAACTAACTCCTAAGTGTCTAAATATCCTAACATTGTATGTGGTGAAACACGAGATTTCGTCAACCAATAATTACAGGTCAATTCTTTAACATTTTTTGCAAGTCTCTCTTTGTAGGGTTGTCTAGAAATAACTATTAAAAAAGTAAGTTCATCATTTGCATCTATTTGCAATCAGAATTGTCTATGTTTGTACAATGTTTTTCTTGAGGTTCCCATCTCTTTTTCCATGTGTTGTGTCAAATGATATTTTGAGGTTCCTTCAATATTTTCACGTTCTCGTTTCTTTCTCCAATAATGATCTTTCGCTTGTTCGTTATGATGAGTTTCATCTCGAGTGTGATCATATTTTCTCTTGCACAAAATTTTGTTGACCATGATTATTAAATCTATAAAGGTTTTTAAAAATTTCAACATTTTATAACACAAAATAAAATTTCAAACCTCAAATATTATAACTCAAATTTATTTTTTTTAAATAAAAAAATGGATTTTATAATCATATTGTAAAATATTGCTCAATAAACCAAAATGCTTTTAAAATAAATTTTGCATAAAAAGTAGATTTTAAAGAAAATTTAAAAAGACCTTTAATCTTCAAAACATTTTGTTTTAGAAAAACTTCATTGTGACAAAAATTATTCAAAAATAATATTAAGAATTTGATAGGAATTGTTTAAAAAAACTTACTTTCAAAAAAATTCTCTTTGATATAGTAAGGAGTTTCTTATGAAATCATTCACATTGAAAATAATGTTCAAGAAAGCCTCCACCTTGAAAATAATGTTCAAGAAAACCTTCAATATATAAATTGTTACTCTAATAAAAACAACAAAAACCTTGTTTCAAATAGCGAAAAAGTTGCTCTGAACTTCTCTTTAGTGGCTCCACATAATCGAAAATACAACCTAAGGGAATGAATTGTGAAAAACAAGTTTGGTTGAAAGCATATTTATATCATTTCGTGCCAAATGATAGGCCAATCGATACGCCAAACGATGTGTCTATTCGTATCTTTCCAACCAACATAATTTTGACATAAAATTTTCGGCCGAAAAGATTACTTTTCAGCCAAAAGACTAGAAGGCCGTTTATTTTTTACGGATTCCGTTAAGAATAACCTTTCAGCCGAAAAACTATTGTTTTTGGTCGAAAACATGCAACTAGAACAATTTACTGAAAACTCCCAATTCTCTTCAGGTTACTTCAACTTTGGAGGTAGGGGACTCCTGCAAATACAAAGAATTTAGTTTTAGAACCGATAGTGACATTTGTAGAAATGAATCTACTTTCAATTGATATAATTCATATCCATTTTCTTTGTTTTTAGCTAATTTAATTAATTTTTCAAAAACATCACTGCATAATATTTTTAGGTGACACTAAGATTTATTAAAATGAAAAATCCATATCTGTAAAAATACACAGTGAAAAATTATGGAAAATTTATATTAATAAGATTCAGACCGTCGTCTTCAAAAGGACATTTTTAGATTTTACTTTTAAGTAAAAATTAAGAAAATTACATGAAGGGTAAAAAATGTGTTTAAAATCTGCAACTTTTTTAGATTGGTAAAATTATAATATTCATTCGTTAGATTCAAAAATACAGTCAGCATAAAATAGAGTCTTTGTATATTTTTGCATCATATTTTATTTGTTAGAAACAAAAGTTTAATAATTGATACATTATTGGGGAAAAGCATAACTCATTATCATTCCCTTCATTTTTAAGGAACATACTATCAAACAATTGCTGAGTTGACATATCAGATCTCAATAATTTTGTTTTGAAAAATAGTCAATAGATAGCTAACAAAATTCTTGAAAAGTTTTGTTTTTATTGTAAAGTGAAATTCTAAGTAAAAAAAATACTTTTATTTACCAGAAGTTGAAGAATTTGTGAAAAAATATTTTTTTTTTCTCAAAAAACAAGCAAAATAGACACCCACATTCATGATTTTGACCCTCTGCTGCAACGAGGGAAGAAGGAATTTTATAGCTAGTGAAAAATGATATGTTTGGACCTGTGTCGGTTCCATCATTGGGAAAATTTGTGTAATATGTCTCATTTATAGATGACTTCTTGAGGAATACTTGGATATATTTCCTAAGGAAGAAATTTGAAGTCTTTGACAGGTTTAAAGAGTTTAAGGCTCTTGTTGAGAATCAAACAGAGAAAAGAGTTAAGGTTTTGAGGATAGATAATGGTGGAGAGTTCTATGGGAATGAATTTGAAGAATTTTGTAAGAAGTAAAATATATCAATGCAGAAGACTACTCCATATACACCTCAACAAAATGGAGTTGCATAAAGGATGAACAAGACGTTGATGGAAAATGCAAGGTGCATGCTCAATGGTGTTGAGTTAGGGAAAGAATTTTGGGCAAAGGCAGTGGGTATTGCATGTCACCTGGTCAATCGATCACCCTCATAAACACTGGATGACAAGACTCAACAAGAGGTATGGACTAGTAAGAAACCATCTCTCACACATCTCAAAGTATTTGGTTCTAAGGCTTATGTTCATGTTCCAAAGGAAAACATTAGTAAGCTAGATAAGAAGGATGAAACATGTATCTTTATTGGGTATAAATATGATCTCAAAGGTTATAAGATTTGGAACTCATAAACAAAGAAGTTTGTTTATATCAGAGATGTGGTATTTAGAGAAATGAAGGATGTTGTCAAACATGAAGTCCTACCAAATAAGGAAGAACCAAAGAAAATAGAGTTTCAGCCAAAGGATGATGAATCATACTATACAAAAGAACATGAATCAAAAGAAGAAGATCCTCATTTCTAGTATTGAGGAGATCAGTGCAGGAAAAAAAGGATATGAAAAATGTATACTCCACCTGATTTTCATTCAAATTTTGCTTTGTCTATTACTAATGATGATCCTAGAACTGTTAGGGAGGCAGTGGATTCAGAGGATGTAAAACTCTGGAAAAAGGCCATGGTTGAAGAAATGATATCCTTGGATAAGAATGAGGCTTGGGATCTAGTGCAGTTTCTAAATGGAAGAAATACCATTGGAAGAAAATGGGTATTTAAAAAGAAGTTGAATGTAGAAGGAAAAGTGGAGAAATACAAATCTCAGTTAGTAAAAAAGGGTTATTCCCAGGTTGAGGGAATTGATTTTGGTGAGATTTTTTCTCTTGTTGCCAAGTTAAATTCTATTATATTTCTATTATATAGTGTTGTTGCATTTGATTTTGAATTAGAACATATGGATTTGAAGACAACATTCCTACAAGGGGATTTGGAAGAAGAAATCTACACAAAACAACCAAAAGGATTTGTTGTGAAGGGAAAGAAGGAGCTAGTATGGAAGATGAAAAAGTCCCTGTATGGTTTAAAACAATCACCAAGGATGTGGTATAAAAAATTTGATACTTATATGTTGGGACTTGGCTCCATAAGAAGCAAAGAGGATCACTGTTTATATTTTAAATTAATTGGTGATCATTTGATTTATTTGGTCTTGTATGTGGATGACATGTTGCTGATAGGAAACAACAGGGAGATTATCCAAGATGTGAAAACTCAATTGTCCTCTAAATTTGACATGAAGGATATTGGTGTTAAAAATTTCATTTTGGGCATGGAAATTAAAAGAGATCATAAAAACAGGAAACTCTGGTTAAATCAGAGAAAGTATATCAAGACAATATTGCAAAGGTTCAATATGCAAAAATGTAAACCGGTCAGGGTCCCTATTCCTGTAGGTGTAAGGTTATCTACAGATTAGTGTCCCAAGACACAGGAAGAGGAGGAGGACATGTCTTGTGTTCCATATGCGAGTGCAGTTGGCAGTTTGATGTATGCAATGGTTTATACTAGAGCAAGCATTACACATGTAGTGGGAGTTTTGAACAGGTATATTTCAAAACCAAGGAAGAAGCATTGAACATCAGTAAAGAGAGTTTTCAAGTATTTGCATGGAACTGCTAGTTATGGATTGTGCTACCATGGAAGACCAGGTTTGGATAGAGTGTTGGAAATACATGGTTTTGTGGATGCAGACTGGGCTGGATATCTGGATCATATAAGATCTACAAGGGGGTATGTGTTTAACCTGTTTGGAAGAGCAATCAATGGGATGAGAAAAAGAGAGTATCTAGTGGCAGTTTCAACTACAAAAGTTGAATACATGGCAGCCACTCATTCAAAGACAACGCATATTGATGTTCAATATAATTTTGTGAGAGACATGGTTGAAGAAAAGAAGGTGGACACTTTGAATAATGTTGCAGATTCATTAACAAAATCTGTGAGCACTGAGAAGTTCTCTTGGTGTAGAGGATCTATGGGCATTACTGCCCTGGATTATTGACTATGTAACCTTGTAACCATTTGTATGCAAATAAAACAACAAGTGAGAGAATATTTGGTATGTGTTATATTATTTTCACGTAGGGGGGTAAGAGGGGGGTGGGATCCCCCTTGCACGGGGCTTAAGAGGAAGCACCCCCAAATGTTTTTTTTTACCGGTTTTCATGTCCGTTTTTGGGAAGTTTTTCAGCACATGGTTTTTCGCCGATGGTTTTCTATTTCCGGTTAAGGAATGAAGGTTGTTGAATAATCCAAGTCATTGGATTAGGGTTTTGGATGCCGTTGGATCCTATTTTATGTATATTTTATTGTAAACAATGTATGATGTGAATGAATATAGAATATGTTAGTTTTCCCGGTTTGGATTTCTAGGGGAAAAATATGTATGTAATGTGTGTATTTTCCATTGTATCTTTTATGTTCTTTTAGTGAAAATATGTTTGCAGTAAATTATTGTACAAGGTTGAAATATACATTCATTTGAAACCAGGAAGTGTACCACCTAACATCAGATCTTGTAGGTACCCATATGTACAAAAGAGTGAGATTGAGTTCATGGTTCAAGAAATGCTAGAGGTTGGCATATTTTAACCTAACTAAAGTGATTTCCCTTCACTTGTGTTGACTCTTTACAAAAGGAAGGTTCATGGAATTTGTGTCTATATTATAGAGAGATAAATAAGATGACCATTAAGGACAAGTTTCCTATTCCTATCATTGATGAATTATTAGATGAATTGTAGGGAGCAATTCTTTTTTACCAAGTTGGATCTTATTTCTATATATCTTCAAATCTGAATGAGGCAAGAAGACATCTCCAAAATATCCTTTAGAACACATGGAGTACATTAGGATTTTTTGGTGACATTTTTTGGCCTTACTAATGCACCTTCCACATTTCAAATTTGGTTGAATTATGTTTTCAAATCCCTCAAAAAAAATTGTTATTGCTTTTTGATGATATACTAATCTACAACAAATCTTGGGAAGAGAATGTACAACATGTTGACATGGTATTAACACTATTGGAGGAGAAAAATCTATATGTGAACCCTCCTAGGTGTACCTTTGAGGTTTAGGAAGTGGAATATTTAGGCCATATTGTATCTCATGAAGACTTCAAAGTGGACCCTAATAAAATTAAATCTATGATGGAATGAACAATTCCCAAAACTTTGAAGAATCATAGAGGAATCTTAGGATTGATAGTCTATTACTACAAGTTTGTCAAGAATTATGGTCAAATAACATCACCTCTAACAATGTTATTGAAAAATGAGGCATTTTCTTGGACTCAAAGAAGAAACCAAAGATTTTGGAAAACTTAAGGAGGATATGTGTACAACTCTTATCCTTTCCAATCCCGACTTCAAAAAAACCTTTATTGTGGAGTGTGATACGTCAAGGCATGGAATTGGTGGAATTTTAATGCAAGAAGGAAGGTCCCTTTACTTTCAAAGCAACCAAATTTTAAAAAGAAATAACTTAATCAAACATATTTATGAAAAGGAAATGTTGGCCATATTGCATGCAACTAAGAAATGATGCCTTTACCTAATAACAAGACACTTCAAGATAACAAAAAATCATGATAGTTTGAAGTACTTCTTGGAACACCGATTATCTTCAAAATAGAAACAAATATGGGTTACAAATACGATAGGTTATAACCTTGAAATTATCTACAAAAAAAATGTGGTGGCAGATGCACTTTCAAGGAAAGAAGAAGACATAAAGAGATTATTTTGTGCTATTTCCATTATGTAATTTGATTGGGTGGAAGAATCAAGGATATATTAGAAGAAATATTAAAAGGTGTGGAAGATAATTCAACAACTACAAAAGGACTCCAGTGCATTGGACAAATTTGTATGGAATAATGATTCATTGTGGTATTAGGATCACCTATATTTGTGTAATAATTCCCAACTCAAACTAAATGTCCTTTTGTAATCACACAGTTATCCCATAGGAGGAAATTTAGGTTTCTTGAAAACTTACCATATGACCGAGAAGGGATTTTTCTGGGAAGATCTTAAAATCGATGCTCAAAAGTTTGTGGTTGAATGTTTGATTTGTCAACAAAAAAAGGGAGAGATAGTCAATACCATGAGTCTTCTACAACCATTACCCATGCTAATTCAACATTTGGAAGAGGTCTAAATATATTTTATTATAGGTCTATCAAAGTCCAAAAGATTATTTTTATTATGGTAGTGGTGGATCAAATCACAAAGTATGCCCATTTTTTCTATCTTTCTCATCCTTTTAAAGCAAGCACAATAGATGCAACATTCATGGAAACATTTAAGAAGACACATGGAATCCCCAATATTATTGTAAGTGATAGAGATCCAATTTTCATTGAAAATTTTTGGTATGAATTATTTTCTTGTTTGGGTATTCAATTGGCTCACGACTCCTCTTACCATCCTCAATCTGATGGGAAAAATGAGATTGTGAATAAATGTTTATAAGGGTATATTCATTTCTTTGCATATGATAAATAGACATAATGGTTCAAGTGGTTCCCCTTTTATGAATGATGGTATAACACATCCTTCCATAATTCATAAAAAATTTCCCCATTTATGGCACTTTATCGATATAATCCTCCATCCATCACATCACCCTTGAGAGGGAAAGTGGAGGTTCAAGTAGTGGAGGACCACATAGAGAACCAACATGAGGTTGTCCAACTATTGAAGGAAAACTTGGATATAGCAAAAAATATGATGAAATGACAAGCAGATTAATATCACAATGAAATGGAATTTGAAGTTGGGGATTGGGTATATTTTTTAGGCTAAAACATACAAACCGGTGTCCCTCAAGAAACAAAAGAAAGACAATAAATTAGCACCCAAGTAATATGGTCCCTATAATGTGTTACAAAGGATTAAAAGTATGGGAAGAAGGTAATTGGTGAGAAGATACCAGTTCAAAATATTTTACTATAGATTAATGTAACAACCTATCCCATATACAATTTGATGGCATGGCTTGAGGAATCAGTGCAACACTACTAGGCTAGAGTACACTCTCTTGCTAAAAATCATAATAGAACCAAAAAAAATACTTGAAACATAGATCAAGTAACTATCAAATCGAGTAATTGTTGAGTACCTCATCAAGTTGAAGCCAGTAGAAGTAGGAACATGGAAAGATGCATTCTTCATGTAAAAACATACACAACTAATCAAGCATTGAGGGAAATACCTTTTTGAATGGGAGGGGCATGTTAAGACCTAAATATTTATTTATTACATTTCTATTGTTATATTAGTGTTTTACTTATTAGTTGGTTATACCCTTAATTGTAATTGTACCCTTTGTCTCCTATATACACCAAGGAGACCTTTAGAGAGAATCTCATCTTGTGCATTTATTATCTTGTAAAGGATAATACCCCCTTGAAGAGGCTTCTCATTCATTCTTCTCTCTCATTCTCAAGGTATGGAGTTACTTCTCTTTCAATTTTTATGCTATTTGGGTGTTTGGTGCATAACAAAAAGAGAGGTAGGTAGTGCATAGCGATGATAATAGAATATGAAATGGTCAACCTTAATCTATTGTTGAGTGACTGTACTTCTTAGAGATGAGTTATAAACAAATTCTACAACTTTATTGGTATAGATAAGTTGAGTATAATTTTCAACAAGGCTTAGTTGTGTAATATGATAATTAATGAAGGGTATTAGACTAACATGTAATTATTATTATTATTATTTTCAAGGAAAAAAATATGTATATTTGATATTTCAAGTATGAAATTAGAATATATATTTGACAACCTTAAAAGACTCAAAAAATAATATATAGTCTTTGACCTATTCGAAACCATTCTATTTCTCTAGCCTATTTTTGTTACAAGGAAAATCTCTCTATGGCTAGGGGTAAACCACATCAGATGGAAATGACTG
>ML830137.1:20846-50508 GCA_009831015.1 Picea engelmannii | reverse complement strand
CTTTTCATTATTTGATAGTTTATCTTGGTGTTTTTATAATAATAACTTTTGAACAATCACACATATTAGGGATGTTTTACTTTCACTATATTTTCTCACATGTCATGTAGGTGCAACCCCTTGTATAGGTGAAATGTGTACTTCTTTGAATTTCTTTTCCATGTTAGTAGTCAAACAACATGACCATTAGTTAGAAAAAGTAACAACACATTGAAGTGAGCCCAATTACTTTAAATTTCAATAACCATTATTAAATATAAATACAATTGCGTGGCAATAAGATCTTAATAAAAATAATGTTGATATCACTAAGTCTTCGTGATAATTAGATCATGTTTCTTCACATATTTTATGAACATATGGAAATATGATTTATTATATCAAACACACATTTTTTTAATGTTGTGTGTTTTCTTTATAAATGGATTATCATATAATGTTAATGGATTTAGTCCAGGTGGTTGAGAGAAGAAGTGTTACCCTTCTTATATAAGTTTAATTTCTACAAGTGACTTATTGAGATTTTAATGAGTATATTGTTGTAATGGCCTTGAGTCCATGTTGAAAAATTCTTGAGCTTTTGTAGAATCCAGTTTACCTTGGGTACCATCCTTGGAATGAGAGGAAGCACATAATATATTGACACAAGAAAACATCATAATTGCAGCAACAAAACTTAGACAAAACACTAAATAAAATAAAGAAACCAACACATTCATTTTTTACAATAGTTGAAAACGATGTAAGACAAACAAGATATTATTATGACACAAAAATAATATAAATATTGTTGGAATATTGTTTAATATTGAGAGGGGGGGGGTGAATCAATATTATCATTTTTCAACAATTTAAAATCACTTGATTATTAATTTAATCAAATCAAAGCAAATGATCAACACAAATGTACAGTACACAGAATTTAAACATGAAAAAATCAACTTCACAAATGTTCTTCTTATTTTCAATAAATATTACATTTAATTTATGAACTCCAACTCAAAGGAAACACATATTCCCTATTTTACTAGAAGGAGGCTACAACCCCCTAGATTTTACCAACACCGACTGCCTACTTTCTTCAGCTATAACTGAAAAAATGTTGCAACACCTTGGTTTACCAGCTTCAACTAGAAGGAGGCCACAACCTCCTTTGTAGGCTCCAGCCTGCCATAGCACCACCCAACCTCCCTTTTTATGATAAGTACTTCAACCTTCAAATCTTCATAATCTTCTTTATATTCTGCTACATATCTTCATTTACTTTCTTGGCCTTTGAATCTGTTGTTGATCTTCAGATTTCAAGAACAGAGACACACCCTCTTTCAACAAGAATTTCCATTTCTATAGTCTTCCAATGGTCATGTACAACTACAAAATTGCATCTCTTCAATATAGGAATGTATCTCTTCATTATAAGTATGTTCCTTTTCAATATAAGATATTGATCATAGTATTTTAATTAATACAATGTCAATGAACCATTGTGAATTTTAGATTGTTTAGTCACGTTTTCAATTGGGTTAATAGATTTTAACTATCATGATTTAATTCACTTTTTACTTTACCATAACTAAATACCAACATGATTTGCAAATACCATGTTCTCTTTCACTTTTTCTCTTTTTCTTTAACTCTACTTTCACTTTTACCTTTTTCTTTATTCCACATTCATATTTACTCCTATTTTATGTAAACTCTACTTCCATCTAAATTTTCAACTTTTGTTATTTATTGAAGTCATATTTATATTTAGTCCACTTTCATTTCCACTTTTGCGTAAACTTCGTTTCCACTTAAAATTTTCACTTTTGTATTTTTTAAAGTGATACGAAGGTCACATTTATATTTAATCACTTACTAACTGTCACACACCCACTACGACAACTAAGATTTTTTGCCTTTTTCTTCTCCTTTTTTTCGAGGGACAAAATCCCCGAAATTTTATGGGGCCTAGCACAGACCCTCCATTCCCTTATGCTCCCCCATGTGATTGTTGGCTATGACCACAGGCCTTAACAAAAAGGTGCTTCTGGCTTTCGCGATTCGGGGAATCACGATGCAAGTGTTCCCTTGTTCTCTGTCTTTTGAAATGGCGAAACCCGAAAGGGTCTAACAGACCCTTACCTCCTCCCTTGGGTGGATTTTCATACAACCGGTCCTATGACCTGGTGTTGTTCCCCTAAACACTTTCTGGGTTTCGTGATTCAGGAAATCGTGATGCAAGCATTCCTCCTTTCCCTTTTAAAATCCTCAGAACCCGAAAGCTCGGTATCATTTGGATCTATGGTCCAGATCATCGACTTGATCAACGACCTAGATTAAATCCCGACACTCTACCTTTCGGGATATTTGGCGAGGTCTTCACTCCTATTCCTCTGTTGTCCAGAACCCTCGTGGCCTTAGATATTCACCTTGCGTCCCTACAAATGGGCGGTCCAGATTCTTTCGGGACTCCTCCTCCCTACCACAAGACCCTGTTTGGTGACCTAGGGCTCATTGACAGAGCACATCGGGGTTTCGCGTACCAGGATTTCATGACTGGCGAAGACGAGGGGTCTTGTCCTTGGGTTCCCCAGGTGCCAAAATGCTGAAACACCAAAACCTATGCTAAACCATTTTGGGGTTTTGCACATCGATATTTCGTGACTGGTGAATACAAGGGAACTTGCCCTTGGGTTTCCCGGGTGTCGAAATGCCGAAACATCAAAACCTATTCACGTTAAACCATTTCAGGGTTTCGCATATCGGGATTTCGTGACTGGCGAATAGAAGGGAACTTGCCCTTGGGTTTCCTGGGTGCCGAAATGACAAAACACTGAAACACTGAAGCCTATTCACGCTAGACCATTTTGGGGTTTCACATATCAGGATTTCGCAACTGGAAAATACAAGGGAACTTGCCCTTGGGTTTCCTAGGTGTCGAAACATCGAAACACCAAAATCTATTCACGCTAGACCATTTCGGGGTTTCACATATCGGGATTTCGCGACTGGCGGATACAAGGGAACTTTCCCTTGGGTTTCCCGGGTGCCGAAATGCTGAAACACCAAAACCTATTCACGCTAGACCATTTCGGGGTTTCACATATCAGGATTTTGCGACTGGAAAATACAAGGAAACTTGCCCTTGGGTTTCCCGGGTGCCGAAACGCTGAAATCCTTTCACACTACACCATTTTGGGGTTTCACATACCAGGATTTCGCGTACCAGGATTTCTCAACTTGCGAAGATTTGGGGTTCATGTCATTGGGTTTCACGGGTGCTGAAACGTCGAAATCCATTTACACTAAACCCTTTTTGGGGTTTCACATGTCGAGATTTCGCGATGTGAGAAGACATGAGGTTTCGCATCTGGGTTTTCCGAGAGCCAAAACTTCAAAGCCCATTTACTTCGTGACAGGGCCAAGGTAACCTTGTGGATTTACTACAATGATAGTCTTCTCAAGGGATTCACTTCGACTCTGGAATGCGAGGGAAATTTCCCGAAAAAGGTGCCTTCAGGAGGATGAACCAAGGCATAGAATGAGTCAAGTTAGATGGGTCAATTCTCAGGGGAATGGACTTGTATCTTGAACTCATACATTCTATACATTAACTGATTTGTAGTTATATTAGTATAAGCATGCATCCATCATTTCCAATCAAAACACAAGGAAAACACTTCTATACAGAAACTATTTACGAGCGTATAAAAATGAGCATGCAGTCGTGACATTCAATTCCAAATGCAAGACATAACACTTATCAGAAATTCTGGATGTGATGTGAATGATGAGAGGGGTGCTCATTTCCACCCAACCATAGGCTCAGTGACTCCAAACGGATTTACCACTAGCCACCCCCGAGCTAGACCATGATGCTTGAGGTTAAATTTTCTACCTCCATCTCAACGGAAGACAAGGACGAAGGTTACCCTCCTTCTCCTTTGTTCAGAACTCCCTATGTTTCCATATTTTCTCCAGTTCTTCCCTGCGATCCTCGTCGCATGTGTTCTCCCTTTCTTCTCTCCCCCCCTTACCACACTTCCTCTCTTTCCTTTTCTCTGCAAGATTGCGTGTGGCGCAAATTTCCTCATTTGCGGTTAGGTCTGGGAGCTGTTACAGATGGGAGTTCACCCCCATCTCCTCATTAAATCTTGAGGAGCCTCCCCACCTACCAATCTGACGGGAAATCCATTCTGGGGTCAGAGAGTTGCTTTGGTCTTTGAGCAAGTAAAACTAGTACGGTACTAGTTCGGTGGAAGTTAACGCAACCATTCCAGGTCCCTTCCACCACCTCTCATTATCCATCATGGTATCTTTTAGCACATCCCCCTCCCAACATCCATGCAACACATATTCATAACATAATTTACATTCATTGACCTTTCATAAAAAGGTCCGTCAAATCAAACATTCACGTCTTTGAGTTTGCCATAGTTCTTGGCCAATATAGTTATTTTTATAGACTGGGGGAAACAAGGTGTTACAATTCCCTCCCCCTTAAAGGAACATCGTCCTCGATGTTCTATCTATCAATATGACATGTATGTACAGAAGTAAACAAAATCAGATATGCCTATTTCATGGCATCTTCCATTTCCCAGGTAGCCTCATCTGGGTCAAAATGTTTCCACTGCACCTTGACCTGTGCAATGGTTCAATTCCCAAGTGGGGTTTCCTTTCTGTCCAGTATGCATTGAGGTTCTAGAAGGAATTCTCCCTTTGGTTCCACCTAGATCACAGAGAAGTCAATTATATGATTATAATCATGTACATATTTCTTCAATAATGAAACATGGAAAACATTATGTGCTTTTACTGTGGGAGGAAGTGCTAGCCTATAGGCTATAGGTCCCACTCTATCTAGAACTTCAAAGGGTCTGAAATACCGAGGTGCCAACTTGGCACAATATCCCATCCTCATGGAACTCTTCCTGGGCCTAACTCTGGGATATACGTGGACTCCTACCTTGAAATCTCTTGGAGTTCTCTTTCGATCGACGTAACTTTTCTGTCGGTTTTGAGCGACCTTCAGATTCTGTTTTATCTGAATCACTTGTTGTTCCATTTCTTTCAGCATGTCGGGTCCAATAATAATTATATTTACAGGATTACTCCAACTGACTAGAGTGTTTCACGGCCTACCATAGAGGACTTTGAAAGGACTCATCTTCAAGGATTCTTGGTATCCGTTGTTGTACGCGAATTCCACTAGTGGCAGGTAGTCTTCCCACTTTTTGGGTTGATGCATTACATGCATCCTTAGCATGTCTTCTAATATTTGGTTCACTCTTTCCGTCTGTCCATTGGTTTGAGGATGATAGGCTGTGCTAAATGGTAATTTGGTCTCCAGACCAACCATCAAGGATTTCCAAAAGTTGGAAGTAAATTTTGTGTCTTTGTCAGACATGATCTCTTTAGGCATACCATGTAGTCTGAATATCTCCTTCATGAATATGATGGTGATATCTATTTCCTTGGAAGTCAATTTGATGGGGATAAAATGGGCGGACTTGCTCAATTTATCCACCACTACCATGATGGCATCGTTCTATTTGGTCGATGTTGGTAATCTGGTGATGAAGTCCATGGAAATGGTTTCCCACTTCCACTCCAGGATTGGTAGAGGATGTAATAATACTGCTAGGTGCCAATGTTCTACTTTAACTGTTGGCATTCTAGGTACTTAGATAAATAGTTAGCTATGTCTTTCTTTAACCCAGGCCAATGGAATTGTTTCCTAATGGTCGTGATCATCTTTTGATATCCCGGGTGACCAGTATATGGTCTTCTATGTAGTTCATCCATTATGAACCTCTTCAAGTCATCACAATCTGGAATATACAATCTATTTTTGTACATTAGAAAACCTCCATCTATCATCTGGTAGCCTTCATACTTTATTTCTATGGGTTCTTTATTTAGTTACGAGGTCACAGTCTGGAAGAAGGTGTCGGTTCCTTGTGCATTCTTGACTCTTTCTTTGACATTCCTCTAGTAGGTGCTCACTGCTTCCAGGTGAATTGTCTTAATACTTCTGCTAAGGGCATCAACCACCTTATTTTCCTTTCCTTTAACATGTTTGATTTCAAAATCAAACTCACTAAGGAGGGCCATCCACCTAGCTTGTCTGGCATTGAGCTTTGGTTGGTCAAACAGATATTGCAATCCACAGTGGTTTGTCATAAGTACAAATTTCCTTCCCAAGAGGTAATGTCTCCACATTTTTAAGGCGTGCACTATGGCGGCCAGCTCTAGATCATGGGTCACATAGTTGACTTCGTGCTCATTCAATTTTCGGGATTCATAGCAGATTACACTTCCTCCTTGCATAAGTTCTCCTCCGAGCCCTTCCTTACAGGCATCTGTGCACACGAGGAAGTCATTTTCGGGATCAACGATCTTCAACACGGGTGCATGGGTCAGAAGGTGTTTCAGGGATTGAAATCTTTCTTCACATTCTTGTGTCCATGTAAATTTAGCTCCCTTCTTCTAGAGGGCATTGATTGGACAACAAATCCTGGAGAATCATTTTATAAATATCCTATAGTATCCTGCTAAGCCCATAAAGGATCTGATATACGAAATGTCCTTTGGGGTAGGCCATTCCATGATAGACTTGATCTTGTCAGGATCTACTGCTACTCCCTATTCAGATATGACATGGACCAAGTAATGTATTTGCTTCTAGAAAAAGTCGCACTTGCTAAATTTGGCATAGAGCTGATGTTCTCTTAGCACTTGAAGCACAAGTCTAAGATGTTTCTCATGTTCCTCTCTATTCTTGGAGTAAATTAATATATCGTCAATAAAAACCAGTACAAATTTGTCTAAGAATTTGCTGAGCACATTGTTCATCAAGCACATAAAAGTGGTAGGGGCATTGGTCAATCCAAATGGTAATACCACAAACTCATAGTGACCATGTCTCGTCCTGAAGGCAGTTTTGTGAATGTCTTCACCCTTGATTTGGACTTGATGGTATCCAGATGTCAAGTCAATATTCGAGAAGATGGAAGCATCTCCCAATTGATTGAACAGGTCATCGATCCTGGGTAAGGGGTACTTGTTCTTTATGGTTACCTTATTGAGTTGTCTACAATCTATGCATAGTCAGAGGGTACCGTCTTTCTTTTTCACAAGCAGGACTGGTTCTCCCCATGGAGACACGTTGGGCCGGATATAGCCTCTTTCCATCATTTCTTTTAGATGTAATTTAAGATCAACTAGATCAGGTGTGCTCATCCTATAGGGGGTCCTGGACACTAGCACCACTCTCGGTGCAAGTTCTATCGAGAAGTCAATGTCCCTTCTCAGAGGTAAACCCGATACCTCTTCTAAAAATATATCTCTATATTCTCTTAGTGTGGGGTGGTCTTTGAGGCTTGGTTTGTCATCTTCAACTAATTTCACCACTTGTATCACATATAGTGGACATCCCTTTCTACAATACTTTCTCATTTGAAGGGATGATATTCATCTCACCGAGACAGGTTTTTGGATCCCTTGAAGGGTTATGCTTTTTCCTTCTTCACTTACACATTCTAAGGTTTTATGGAAATAGTCCATTCCGGCTTTATATGTGGCTAGCTAGTCCATACCAATCAATAGGTCATACGATCCTAGGGGTAATACATTAAGGATTGCTTGGGTGGGGAATTCACCCATAATGAATTGGAAAGATGGTATGACCTCCATTACCTTTCTTTTGGTGCTAGTGGCTAACTGTACCAACCATGGCTTGGCGTGTTTATGTGGCTTTAATTTACACTTATCAATAGCCTTAGGGGCTATATAACTCAAATTTGAACCAGGGTCAATTAGAATAGACACTAGATGGTTGGTGATCATACCTTCCATCTCCACCACTGAAGCTTGGTGGTCAGCTTGTTTACTATCCAAGGCTGCATAAATTTGCGGCATGCTCCTGGCCACGTCATTAACGGTGGTAGCTTCTTGAACGTTGTAAATTCTCCGACTGTTCTGTTGTCGGTGCGGGCAGTCCCTCAGTAGATGTTCTTCTCCACAACCCCAACATTTCAAGGGTTCTTTCTTCAGGTTATCAATCTTTCCTGGGGTAGATCCAAAAGGTTTATTCCCACTAAGGGAGGGGAAATTCTGCTGGTGTACACTTCGGGTTAGGAAGCTCATCCTGGAGTCTTTTTTTAGTTTTTAAATCGTGGGGATTTAAACCCGTTTTTCTGGAATCCCAAACTACTCTTTTGCTTCCAACCTTCACAAGGTTCTATCTGATGCCCAAGCTATTCATAACAATATCTTGCCTTTCGGATAGTGTCTTCTAGGGTCTTTGGCTCGTCAAAATCAATCCTGTTCTAATAGTCCTTAGGTAGTCCACTGATGAATCGTTGCACCTTTGCCTTTTCTTCCTTTATATAGGGTACGCACCTCAACAATTAGAGGAATCTACTGACATATTACTCTATGGTGCGTTGCCCCAGCTTGAGTTCATAGAATTCTTTAGTCTTTTCGTCAAAATAATTTTCCGACAGATACTTCTTCCTGAAGTATTTCTCAAACCGTTCCCAAAATAGGTCTTCTTCGTGAATCCCTTTTACGTTCTTAAGGTATTCCCACCAAATGGAAGCCTTCCCATTCAGGTTGAAAGTGGCTACTCGAGCCTTCAAATTTTCCGAGAAGTCATGGACTCTAAAATACTTCTTTAGTCCAAGTAGCCAAGCCTCCGCTTCCTCTCCCTTCTTTATTTCACCATCGAAAGAGGGTGGTTTGGCCTTATTGAATTCTTCAAGATTATGATTTTTGGAATGATCTCGCTTCTTCTGCTTTCTTTGGGAATAAGAACTAGTTCTGCTACTCGAAGATCCCTCCGAGTCGCTAGTTTCCTTTCTAGATGAATCGTCCAATGCTTGTCCCTTATCTCTGGGTTGAACCTTTCTCGAGGTTCTCTTCCCAGTGTGGCCACTCAAAAGACCACGTTTCCATATCTCAGGTGGACTTCAACTTTTCTTTGTCTATCATCGGCCCATGTGACTGATGTCGGGTCCATTCTGCAGTTGTCTTTGTATGTCGGATAAACTCTGCAGCAAGATTGCATTAATTTTTGTTTGCTTCTCTTTCTCTTTTATCAACCTCTCATTGTCAGCCTTGCAACTCTGTAGTTTGACCATGAGGCTTCTCACAGTCTCAGCTAGATCTGGAGGGGTCTCTACTGCTCTCCTTTCATCAGACTCTTTGTCTCTATTGTGGGAGCCATCCCCCACTTCGTGGTGTGTCACCATTCTATGCGTTTGTAGTTTCCCATGGTTGATCATCCTCTTGTTGTGCAAGAAAAACACTTATTGTTAGTCAACATTATATTCATTCACAATCAATGCATAATTCATATTTTTCAAATGCATACACACAATAGGAATTGTCATTCTTAACTTCGGATTTTGATAAGGGGGTTAAGATAGAGGGTTGCTCCTTCTAAGAGTACTTCAAATGGAGTTTTTGTGCAACTCATTCATGAGCCCAAGCAGACCAAGTGTTGTAACCATGCTATGACACCAATTTGTCACACACCCACTACGACAACTAAGATTTTTCGCCTTTTTCTTCTCCTTTTTCTCAAGGGACAAAATCCTCGAAATTCTATGGGGCCTAGCACAGACCCTCCCTTCCCTTATTCTCCCCCATGTGATCATTGGCTATGACCACAAGCCTTACCAAAAAGGAACTTCTAGATTTCGTGATGCAAGCATTCCCCTGTTCTCTGTCTTTCAAAATTCTAAAACCCAAAAGAGTCTAACAAACCCTTAGCTCCTCCCTTGGGTGGCTTTTCATACAACCAGTCCTATGACCTGGCATTGTTCCCTTAAATGATTTTAGGGTTTCATGATTCAGGAAATTGTGATGCAAGTGTTCCTCCTTTCACTTTTAAAATCCCCAGAACCTGAAAGCCTGGTATCATCCGGATCTATGGTCCAGATCGTCGACTTGATCAACGACCCAGATTAAATCTCGACACTCTACCTTTCAAGATTTTTGGCGAGGTCTTCACTCCTATTCCTTTGTTGTCTAGAACCCTAGTGGCCTTATATCTTCACCTTGCGTCCCTACAAATGGGCGGTATAGATTCTTTCGGGACTCCTCCTCTCTACCACAAGACCTTGTTCGGTGACCTAGGGCTCATTCACAGAGCGCATCGGGGTTTCACGTACCGGGATTTTGTGACTGGCGAAGATGAGGGGCCTTGCCCTTGGGTTCCCAAGGTGCCAAAACGCTGAAACACCAAAGCCTATTCACGCTAAACCATTTTGGGGTTTCGCACATCGGGATTTCGTGACTGGCGAATACAAGGGAACTTGCCCTTGGGTTTCCTGGGTGCCGAAACGTCGAAACACAAAAACCTATTCACGTTAAACCATTTTGGGTTTTCACATATTGGGATTTTATGACTGGAGAATACAAGGGAACTTGCCCTTGGGTTTCCCTGGTGCCGAAATGCCAAAACACCAAAACCTATTCACGCTAGACCATTTCGGCGTTTCACATATCGGGATTTCACAACTGGCGAATACAAGGGAACTTTCCCTTGAGTTTCCCGGGTGCCGAAATGCCGAAACACCAAAACCTATTCATGCTATACCATTTCGGGGTTTCACATATCGGGATTTCGTGACTGGCGAATAAAAGGGAACTTTCCCTTGGGTTTCCCGGGTGCCGAAATGTCGAAACACCAAAACCTATTCACGCTAGACCATTTCAGAGTTTCACATATCGGGATTTCATGACTGGAGAATACAAGGGAACTTGCCCTTGGGTTTCCTGGGTGCCATGCTGAAATCCTTTCACACTACACCGCTTTGGGGTTTCACATACCGGGATTTCGCGTACCGGTATTTCGCAACTTGCGAAGACCTGGGGTTCATACTATTGGGTTTCCTGGGTGTCGAAATGCCGAAATCCATTTACACTAAACTCTTTTTGGGGTTTCACATGTTAGGATTTCACGATGTGAGAAGACAAGAGGTCTCGTATCTAGGTTTCTCGGGAGCCAAAACTCTAAAGCCCATTTACTTCACGACATGGGCAAGGTAAACTCACGGATTTACTACAATGATAGTCTTATCAAGGGCTTCACTCCGACTCTGGAATGCGAGAGAACTTTCCCAAAAAGGTGCCTTCGGGAGGATGAACCAGGGCATAGCACGAGTCAAGTTAGATGGGTCAATCCTCAGGGGAATGGACTCGTATCCTGACCTCATACATTCTATAAATTAATCGATTTGTAGTTATATCAATATAAGCATGCATCCATCATTTCCAATCAAAACATAAGGCAAACACTTCTATACATAAATTATTTACGAGCATATAAAAATGAGCATGCGGTAGTGACATTCAATTCCAAATGCAAGAAATAACACTTATAAGAAATTCCAAACGTGATGCGAATGCTAAGAGGGGTGCTCGTTTCCACCCAACCATAGGCTCAATGACTCCAAATGGATTTACCACTAGCCACCCCCGAGCTAGACCACGATGCTTGAGGTTAAAGTTTCTACCTCCAGCTCAACAGAAGACAAGGACAAAGGTTACCCTCCTTCTCCTCTATTCATAACTCCCTTTGTTTCTAGATTTTCTCCAGTTATTCCCCGTGATCCCTGTCGCGTGCATTCTCCCTTTCTTCTCTCCTCCCCTTACCACACTTCCTCTCTTGCCTTTTCTCTGCAAGATTGCGTGTGGTGCGAATTTCCCCGTCTGTGGTCAGTTCTGGGAGATGTTACGGATGGGTGGTTCACCCACATCCCCTCATTAACTCTTGAGGAGCCTCCCCACCTACCAATCTGACGGGAAATCCATTCTAGGGTCAGAGAGTTGCTTTGGTATTTGAGCAAGTAAAACCCGTACGGTACTGGTTCAGTGGAAGTTAACGCAACCATTCCAGGTCCCTTCCACCACCTCTCATTAGCCATCGTGGTCTCTTTTAGCACATCCCCCTCCCAGCAGCCATGAAACACATATTCATAACATAATTTACATTCATCGACCTTTCATAAAAAGGTCCGTCAAATCAAACATTCACGTCTTTGAGTTTTCCATAGTTCTTGGCCAATATAGTTATTTTTACAGACTAGGGGAAACAGGGTGTTACACTAACCTTTGACATATATTTGATCACTTACTAACCTTTGACATTAATGAAAATTTATTCAACAATTGACTGCCTAAGTGTAACATCCCGCTCTTGCATGCCTTGAGCAAAACTTATTCTTTGAGTACACTTTCTTGCTAGTGATCCAAATTATTATACTATTGGGCATTTGATTATGATTATAAGGTGTTATGGATTGATGACATGCTATTTTTTTGTATTGACGTAGACAGGTGCTATTGACTTGGTTTTCCTGAGTGTGAAGGATTTTGGACCTTGAGGATGCAGAGGCATCGATGAAACCCTTTAGAGTTCAGACCGAGTCAGGGAGTGGACAATTGGGGTTTGATTGTAGTCATCTTGCGTCTTGTCGACTTGTTTCTTGGGGGTATGGGTGTAGCCTTCTTATTAGTGTCCGGCTTCTAGCGCATCAGAGTTTTCGAGAGTCCTTGGTCTAGTTATGATGTGTTGCGCCAAGTTTATAGTCATGCCTATCACTTGGGGATGACATGATTCCTAATGAGGGGATCATTGCACACCCTAAGGAATAAAGGCGAATGATAACTTGGCCGAGGTCTGCGCTTTCGGTGTGGGTGTTGTTGATCGATGTGAGTTGCTATTAGCACTTAGGTTGTAATTCCTTCATGCATTTGGTTCACACACCTTGAGGTTCTAGTGACTGGTCGTCAAGGCCATTGTGTCGGGATGGGATGTTGTCCCTTATCTTATAGGCGTGGTCTTGTTGTGTCGGGTGGGTAGTCATTCCTTATTTTTGTTTTATGCATGTTTCACCCCATTTCTCTTGTGCCAGTGCGTGGAGTTGTAGTTTTTTTACTGCCTATTCAGCGGGCATGGTGCCCGCCGTCAGATGTGTTGTCTAGATGTAATCGTTGAGGTCTCCCATTTAAAAAAAAAAAATTGCACTTTCTTCTTCACTTATAGTCGTAACGATGGGTTTGTTACATATGGTTATCAGAGCAGGTTCAACCCATGACTTTGGAACACTACGACTTTCGTTGATATGATATTTGATTATAATGTTGCTAATTAAATTGACTTGTATTCATGCAGGTAATCATGGTTAGAGGATGTGCGATGCTAGGGGAGGAGGCACGATGCTTCTAGAAATATCCATGCTTGAGGGGTCTAACTCCCAGGGAGATGAACAAGTTTTTGGGTAGGAGAAAATAGCGGTGGGTGATGTGGTTGGGCTGATGAGATATTTTCAGTGCATGTCTGAGGCAATGATCAACCGTTTGGACAGAGATGAGGCCAGGGTGCCGACACCCCCTAAGGGTCCATTGCACACTCCGGTTGGTACTGGTAGAATGCACCGCGAACTCGAGAAGGTCAAATTTCTCAAGTTCTTTGGTGCCCCGGACGATGCATCTTCCAAGGCATGGTTGGAGAATATGGTGATGTGATTTGCACTTCACGACTATACCTATTGGATCATGTTGTCATTGATGCCAATGGTTTGATTATTTGGGAGATTATTGGATCATACATCATTGATGCAAATGGTTTGGTTTGATTGATGTCAAGTAATTGGTTGATTGATGATTGATGAACAATGTATATGCATTGATGAGAATGATAGATGTCCAAGTGGAAACCAATTGATAAATATGGATCATTGATATGATGCCCTTGATGAGAGTGATAGATGTCCAAGTGGAAACCAATTGATAAAGATGGATAATTGATATGATGCATTGATAAATATGGATCAATGAGTTGTCATTGATACATGATGCATAGTTGTTATATATGATGCAGTGGTGAATTGATTCAAAGATGAATCATTACTGTCTTATCATGGTTGATAAGGTGCACAAATGGATGAACTCCAAAGTGGTCCCATTATGGTGAAAGTCCTCATGGGAAGACGCTTTACGGATTGAGTTATCCTAGAAGAACGGTTGGAGGACCCATGCTTGCATGTCTATTAATGAGATGAAGATCAATGAAGTTGTTGGTGAAACTATCCTAGATGGATAGTGCTTGCATGCCATTTCCAGTGGTATGTGGAATGTCACATAACTCCTCACGGTTTGAGAGTTATGGCTCTAGGAAGTTGAAGGACCCCCATATGATGGCTTGAAGCCCCAAAAGGTCAAAGAAGTCAAAGTGTTTGAAAATAAGAAATCATTATTTAAATGATAAAGTAAAGTGACAAAATTGAGAAAGAATTATTTAAATGATAAAATGAAGTGACAAAATCAAGAAGGAATATTTAAATGATAAAGTATTGGAAAACTTTCTATTCATGGAAAGTGGTTAACCCTAAAATAAGGAAAATAGGTTAAGTGACCTAGAAATGTGTTAAGTAACCTAAAAATGGGTTAAGTGACCTAGAATATGAAAGTATAAATAAGAAGCTAGGACCTCTTGTAAAAATGCACATTTGGTGAGAATCCTTTTTGTGGATCAATGGAGAGCTTCTTGTGAATATCTTTTGGAGTTTTGATGGAGAGCTTATTGTGAGAGCATCTTATTGATGTGGATCTCTTGGGCATGATTAAAGATATATTCTAAGGAAGAGAGTGAGAGGAGGATCTCATGGACACATCAAAGTTTTGGCAATGTCGGAGATCTTGATGGAAAAATTCTCGGTTTCACAGAAAACCCTATTTTTTGATACCCATGCGGTCTGTCTGTGTATAGGGTGCATGTACACATTGGATGGATATGTATAGGGTGAGTGTACATGTGGTCTGACTGTGTACATTGAGTGTGGAGTGGATAAAATCATGGAGATTTGTGTTTGAGCTGGTGCCAAGCTCTTGGATGATGAGGCAGGTTCCAGATCTACATTCTATGGCCCCAGATCTATCACCGAGACACTGGTATGGTTACATTATTGTCTTGATAGATACTATTGTTTGATTTGTTATGAATGCTTAGTGAATTCTTGGTATGGATTCTATGATGTGGTTCAGTTTGGTTGATTTGGTTGATGGAGTGAGCAATACTCTTATGATTCAATAGTGACATGATTGCTATGATATACTAGTTGTTTATACATGATTGAGATAACATTCATATTGATTTGTTGTGGAGAATGAGCAAGATATTGGAGAACTTGGATGTGTTGTGACTAGCTGTGGGTCAGTTTTGATAGTGGAAGACATAAGAGAAAGTGATTGCAGGTTGCAGAGGATCTGGGCATGTTTCTCATAATCATACACTTGTTTCATTATACACTAGTTGTGTTCACACACATGCTATAGTGAGCTAGGGTGTGTGCACACGAGGGCTTCACTATTGACAGGTCGTGCACCTATTGACATATTGATATATGTTGAGGATTGTTGCCTCATCTCAGTTGGTGCTAAGGGTGTAAGCCGAGTCTTGCATTATAGAGAAGGTGCTCTTACAGAGTTGTACTCTATTCAGTTGTTGTTGATAAACCCCAAGGATTGTATTCTATAACAAAAAGAAAATTGTACATACATCTTGTGTTCTCTGTGTTCATTGTGGTGATGACTTGTTGATGATATATTGCTGATATATGTTGCTGATATGTGTTCACATCTAACTGGTTATAAATGGAAACAATGGGTAATGAATAAATGTTGAATGCTAATTGATGAGTTTTTTTGCAAGAGGGAAGTTTTTGGACAAAGATCCACACACTCATTCACCCCCCCCTCTAAGTGTGGTAGGTGTGTCCAACAATTGGTATCAGAGCAGGCCTTCACTACAAGCCTTAACAAGATTGAAGGAGATCCATAGACACACAAATGGATGATGAAGTTCCAATCCTTGATGAGGAAAACTATTCTACTTGGAGAATAGAGATGAAAGTGTATTTGAAGACAATGGGAGAAGCTATTTGGAAGGAAACCATCGGTGGATATGTTTCGTTGAAGAACAAGTCAAAGTTTGGAGCTCAAAGGGAAGGAAAGAAGAATGATGCATTGGCTCTCAACACCATTCTTAGTGGACTCTCAAGCCTTATCAAAGAGAGCATGGGACAATGCACTTCCGCCAAGGATCTATGGCTAAAGCTAGAGGAGACATATCAAAACAAGGAAGAGAAAGAAGAAATTGAAGATCACTCCATCAATATCATCAAAGGTAAAGAATCATAAAAAAATCTTGAATGTATTATTTCTAAATTTGATTTTGAAAACATTTCAAGTGAAGATAAAAAATTATGTGTTGATGTTGGCAAAAAGGAATAAAGTGAAGATACTTCAAATGAAGGTAACGAACCCTCTAAAGCCCTTGATTGCAATAATGATGATGATGAATTTTTCTCTACAAGTAAAGAAGACGATGTAGAAATAGTTTGTGTAAAGTTTGATGATATTTATCCCATGAAAAGAATAGAAGGAAATATATTAAAACTTCAAAAGGAAATTGAAGAGGGTTTATATAGATATAGAAGTGATAATTATTATATAGACTATAACTATCTTTCAGATAACACTAAGAAGTTTCTTAGGAGAAGTCTAAGGCACATCTTGAAGTTAAAGGAAATGATCAAGGAACAAGAAGAGAGAAATAAGACTCAATTATAAGAAAATTAAGAAGAGATGACAAGACTAAAAGATGGAAAAGAAGATATGAATGTAGAAGATGAGATTAGCAAAAATTTTGAAACTATTGTCCATCTCAAAAACCAAATTGAAGAAGCCAAAAGAATAGAGGAACTATTGAAGAATCAAATAAATGAAAAAGAAGAGTCATGTTGTAAGTTAGAAGCTGCAATTATTGACCTTAGAAAGAAGGTGGAAAATTCAAACAAATTCTTGAATAGCTCATGAATCTTGGATGAGATCTTGGAATGTCAAAGACCATCATGTGATAAATCAGGTCTTGGATACAAAGGAGAAGATACACATGCTGAATCAAGCACCTTAAAGAAGCATGAGGTAAGTCCATCAAAGAAGGAAGATAATGTTGCAAAACAAACATCTACACAAGGCAAAGAAAATTTCAAAAGAACAAAGCAAGGAAGACATCAATAAGCCATTTTTGGGACACCAAAGAAAAGGTATGAAAGTATTTTTCATGGGCATTGTTATTCATGTAATGGATATGGTCACAAAATTTTTGAATGTAAATCTTATGAAAGGAAAAATAATGGAAGAATATATAACACCATGAGGTGTTGGAGATGTGATCAAGTAGGACAGATTGTTGTTCACTATAACACTATGAGATGCTACACCTGTAGTGGATTTGGCCACAAATCCCAGGAGTGTTGGAACACTAGAAGAAATTCCATGATGAGGACTTCACATAGCAGGGTTAGAAGAAGGAATGAAGTAAGAAAGGGAGACCTATTTGAAAAGATGGATACTCAGAGCTCAAGTTCTGAAGAGAAAGGTCATCTACAGAAGTGGGTGAAGAAGACAGAGCAACCAGATCAAAATGAAAGACTGAAGGGAAGTACAAAAATGTCATCTATTGAGGCACACATGGGTTACAATGGTGACAGTTGTGTGCATACCTGTGCTGACCTTGAATAGGTCGTGTACACACGCGCTCTATTGTGCAACATGATGTGTATATGTTGTAAATCCTTGGGAAAAGGGAAATGCACATGGCCTGGAGTTTGATGTGATGGTATAACTCTGTATTGCAGGATCTGACATTTTTTATTGTCGGTTCTAACATTGTTTGTTGCAGGTTTTCATGGTAAGATCACACAATGGTATAATAAAAATAAATATTGGGTGCATGGAACTAACCCAAGAGTATGGATTGATGCTGATCTGCTGGGATTAATCATTTTGTGATGTTGATGATGGTGTACATGGCTGGTATATCTTATGATGTATTATTGGAAGCATAAGTTGATATCATGGTGCATGCATTTTTCATATGGATCGGGCTACATGTTGAGGCATATGGTTGGTGAGTTGATGAGGTGATCATGTTGTACATCATGGTTTGATCTTTGTTTGATACATGATTGTGGCACTTGGTTCATGATGGAGACATATCATAAGTGATATGATACATTGTTTGGCATATTGGTAGATACACATGTTGGCATATGGTGGATACATTTCATGGATGATATCTTTTGGGTCATTGTTGATGTACATGGTTGATGTACATGGGTGTTGTGCATGGTAGGCACATTTTGGTACATATTGTACTTGGTTGATATTTTGTTCATGATTCTCTATTTCATTGTTGACATATCTTTTGCTTCATGATGCTTGGTATGGGATGAGTTTTATGCATGAATAGGTCCAAGGATCGTCATATGGTAGCATATTGTTCTTCTTGCAGAGAAGATAAGGGGAGACATACCCTTATGGGGAGTCATTATTCTTCCCATGATTCTAGGAGGAGATATTTATCAGATGCATACCTAGAAAAGAGACCTATATTTGAAGAAAGAGCACAGAGGCATAATTCCAGGAGGAGCAATGGTCACAGGGGGAGTATGTTTGATGTATTTTAAGCATTACATCAAATTGATATCCCTTGTTCAAAAGGGGAGATATTATTCAGCTGCAACAAGACAGGGGGGGCAACCCCAAGAGGAGAATGGCCCTTTTCCATTGATGTCAAAGGGGGAGAGATAATCACATTGATGTGATTGATGCCTATTGATGGGAGAGATTTATGTGGAGAGATAGTCATATTGACTATTGATGAAGAGCATGCCTTGTCTACATGTTGACATCAATATTTGGTAATTAGAGTTGACATCAATGTTGGTATTTCCATCAATGCCAAAGGGGAAGATTGTTGGATCATGTTGCCATTGATGCCAATGGTTTGATTATTTGGGATATTGTTGGATCATACGTCATTGATGAAAATAGTTTGTTTTGATTGATGTCATTGATTGATGTCAAGTAATTGATTGATTGATGATTGATGAACAATGTATATGCATTGATGAGAATGATAGATGTCTAGGTGGAAACATATTGATAAAGATGGATCATTGATATGATGCCCTTGATGAGAATGATAGATGTCCATGTGGAAATTAATTGATAAACATGGATCATTGATATGATGCATTGATGAATATGGATCAATGAGTTGTCATTGATACATGATGCATAGTTGATATATATGATGTAGTGGTGAATTGATGCAAAGATGACTCATTACTATCTTATCATGGTTGATAAGGTGCACAAATGGATGAACTCCAAAGTGGTCCCCTTATGGTGAAATCCCTCATGGGAAGACGCTTTACGAATTGATTTATCCTAGAAGAATGGTTGGAGGACCCATTCTTGCATGTGGATTAATGAGATGAATATCAATGAAGTTGTTGGTGAAACTATCCTAGATGGATAGTGCTTGACATGCCATTTCCGGTGGTATGTGGAATGTCACATAACTCCTCACGGTTTGAGAGTTATGGCTCTACGAAGTTGAAGGACCCCCATATGATGGCTTGAATCCCCAAAAGGTCAAAGAAGTCAAAGTGCTTGAAAAGAATAAATCATTATTTAAATGATAAAGTAAAGTGACAAAATCAATAAAGAATTATTTAAATGATAAATTGAAGTGACAAAATCAAGAAGGAATATTTCAATGATAAAGTATTGGAGAACTTTCTATTCATGGAAAGTGGTTAACCCTAAAATAAGGAAAATAGGTTAAGTGACCTAGAAATGGGTTAAGTAACCTAAAAATGGGTTAAGTGACCTAGAAGATGAAAGTATAAATAAGAAGCTAGGATCTCTTGTAAAAATGAACATTTGCTGAGAATCCTTTTTGTGGATCAATGGAGAGCTTCTTCTGAATATCTTTTGGAGTTTGGATGGAGAGATTCTTGTAAGAGAATATTATTGATGTGGATATTGAGCATGATTAAAGATCTATTCTGAGGAAGAGAGAGAGAGGAGGATCTCATGGACACATAAAAGTATCGACAATGTCGGAGATCTTGACGGTAAAATTATCGGATTCATAGAAAACCCTATTTTCTGATGCCCACGTGGGTTGTCTGTGTATAGGGTGCGTGTACATGCGGGCTGGATATGTATAGGGTGAGTATACACGCGGGATGACTATGTACAGGGAGCGTGGAGTGGATAAAATCGTGGAGATTTTTGTTTGAGCTGGTGCCAAGCTCTTGGATGATGAGGCAGGTTCCACATCTGCATTCTATGGCCTCAGATCTATCATTGAGACACTGGTATGGTTACATTATTGTCTTGATGGATATTATTTTTTGATGTTTTTAGGGAATTCTTGGTATGGATTCTATGATGTGGTTTAGTTTGGTTGATTTAGTTGATGGAGTGAGTAGTACTCTTATGATTCAATAGTGACATGATTGCTATGGTATACTAGTTGTTTATACATGATTGAGATAGCATTCATATTGATTTGTTGTGGAGCATGAGATAGCTATTGGAGAACTTGGATGTGTTGTGACTAGCTATGGGTTAGTTTTGACAGTGGAAGATAGAAGAGAAAGTGATTGCAGGTTGCAGAGGATCTAAGCATGTTTCTCAGAAGCATACACTTTTTGCATTATACACTGGTCGCGTTCACACACGGGCTGTAGTGAGCTAGGGCACATGCACACACGGGTTGCACTACTGACAGGTTGCGTACATGTTGACAGATTGATATCTGTTGAGGATTGTTGCCTCATCTCAGTTGGTGCTGAGGGTGTAAGCTGAGTCTTGCATTATAGAGCAGGTGCTCTTACAAAGTTGTAGTCTATTCAGTTGTTGTTGATAAACCCCAAGGATTGTAGTCCATAACAAAAAGAAAATTGTACATACATCTTGTGTTCTCTGTGTTCATTATGGTGATGACTTGTTGATGATATATTGCTGATATATGTTGCTGATATGTGCTCACATCTAACTGGTTATAAATGACAACAATGGGTAATGAATAAATGTTGAATGCCAATTGATGATTTTTTTTGCAAGAGGGAAGTTTTGGGAAAAATAGCCCCACACTCATTCACCCCCCCCTCTAAGTGTGGTAGGTGTGTCCAACAATACCTCCAACATGAAGGTCTACACGATGGTCTTTCAACTGAAGGGGAGCACTCTTCTATGGTGGAAGATGCTCCTACCGCAACTAAACATGGTTGTCGAAGATGTGTTATGGGAACTATTTGAGGAACGGTTCCGAGAGAGGCACCTATCATAGGAATTCATTGAGCGTCAGCTCAATGAGTTCAACACCTTACGACAGGGTGGCTGTACGGTGCCCGAGTACAAGGCCAATTTTATGGAGCTACTTTGATATGCTCCGCATCTTAATACTGAAAAACTTAAGGCCAACAGGTTCATGTTCAACCTTAATGGTAACATACATGCCAAGCTTAGGATTCTGATGCCTTAGACCTTGCATGATGCCATCCAAAAGGCCGTCATAGTAGAGGAGGAGCTTATCAGCGGGAGTCAAAGTAGGACTCCAGCGATACCAGTAGGGCAGGTGTCATCCAGTGCGCAACAACATCAGACACTAGCCAAACATATGCCTGGATATTGTGGCTTCCAAAGAGGATCCACTTTCACTAAACCTCGACGATCGACACCTCATCAGCAAACACCTTATCAGGGACCATGACATCAACAACAACATCGACTGCAACAACAACATTTTATGTAACAACCTTGGTTAAATAGATGCATAGGGATTATTAATTATAATTAATTTGATAATCTGACTGTCCTAATATGTTAGTTAAACAATAATTATTTCTTAAATAATATTAACTAATTAATTATTATTAATTACTTGTTCATATCTGTCAATGATTAATTAATTATTAATTGACTCATTAATTATTTGAGTAAAGAATTAAAGGGGTTAATAATTTACTTTATTAAAGACTTACGTATAATGGGGGGAAAGAAACATTAAATAAGGGGATAAGATAATAAAGGAGGGGATAAGGTAATAAAGGATGAGATAAGGAAATTAATGAGGGGGAGGAGAGTCAGTGAAAGGGGAAGATATGACGGGGAGTCCTACGAGGAAAGGGGGATGTTTTTGGGGGAGAAATCATTTTGGAGGGAGGAGGATTTTTCTATGGATATTTTTCTATGGGATATTGGCTGGTTTGAGCAATTTTTCTTTTGGGGGTGAACCATTGCAGGGGGCACCGGGTTGATGGGGGTTTTGGGCACGGGGGCCAGGATTCCTTTCGGTATCCTAGAGATAGGGAGTCGGACATGCTTCTCCTAGATGGCTGGGAGGTTAGTTAGTTTGGGCAGAGTTTGGTCAGTGCATCAAGCTAAGCAAGGCAACAGGGAGAGGACAACCATATTGGCGAGAATTAGCATCAGAAGGAGGTGTTTTATTATGAATTGTTGAGTTATTTTCATGTTGTAGATAAATGTTAAATTCTGTTGGAATATTATATGTTTAATTGAAGCTAAATGAATTATTTACGCACTCAGAAATTCTATGTTGAAATTGAAATTCTATGTTAGAAATGTTATGTGTAGTTGTATGGATTTTACTAGGCTTGTTTATTCATGGTTCTTACACATGGTATCAAATCCCTGGTTCAAAACTTGGAGCCAAGGGCCTACCTACCCACCCAAAAATTTAAACAAACCCCACCCAGAAATTTAAACACCCTGAAACTCTCTAAAATTTCTAGGCCTGAGGGCCAAGATCCAACTCCAACTCCAGCTCCACCTAACCTGCAAGCCAACACACAAATTTTAACACAAATATAAACATAAATAATAATACACTTAGGGAAGATTTTTTTTTTAACTCAGATATAAATATGAATAATAATATACATACTGAACATTTTAACAAGGATATAGAAACTGTAGAGATAAAGATATCAGATGACTACGAGTTTGTGGACGCATAACCTTCTTCTCATACCTTGCCATCGTGATTTCCATCATTTCTTGTTTGGATTCTTAAGTTCATGCCTTGCATCTAGAAAATGACCTAGAAGATAGACCTGCACATGGACCTGATTGTATTTTTTTTTGAAATAGCTTTTCTTCTAAAATAGAAATCTACAAAAAAAAAATAGCATCATATTACATAAATGCTTCTACTTCTACTTTTAATCAAGTATTTATATTTATTCGGAGTTATATCAAAGAAGATATGGGATAGGAAGATCGAGGGGTGAAAGTGGGTAAAAGTATGGTCAACGTTGTATATGGGTTGTTCATATCGTGAGAATTTGTCAAATAATGGCTGGAATTGTAACGATTTGGATAGATTTGAAGACGTGAGTAAATTCTAATTGATTAGACTTTGATGGCAATATTCGGATTGAGTTTTTTTTTTTTAGAAATGAATGACAATTTGAATGCCAATACTTGTAGTTATTTCCTCTTTTTTTTTTAATAAAATAAAAAGAATGACAACCCACCACCTAACTTTCAGACTAGTAAATAAAATAAAAAAATGGACAACTTAAGAAACAGATGAAAGCTTTTGAGGGAGATGGCAAGACATGGGAACTTGAGGAACGTAAGGTTCTTTTGCATTCAATGAGGAATAAATAATAAATGGTGATTAAGGGAACTGCACGTCTATTGGATAAGCCACAAAAAAAAAAAAGAGAAAAAGAAGAATATTTTGTTGCAAGAGGATGATGAATTTGATGCAGTGTAGGATGCAACCACTTCAGGGCTTGTTGAAACTAGACGTGATAAGATTATTCGTAAAGGAGTGTTGACACATTTTGATCAAGTCAAAGGTTTTGAACGCTGTGTTCAAAGGTCTCCCCCAACAAAGGATAATGGGGACAATTTTTCTATGAATTCCATCTCAAAAGCTTTCGTATCATTGTCTGCACTGGCAATAGCTTGACCTTCAACAAAGTTGCTTGATGCAGTAGATTTACCTAAATTGAATCCTCCCACACATGCATTTCGAAGGCTTAGAAGGCCTGTCCATATCCAAGAATCCTGAATATGACCTAAGTGGTGTAAGCTATTACGTAGATAGAGAAGGCTGGTGTTTATTGATTCGATCCAGTGAGTATGTAATAAGTAATTGTTGACACAAACCCTCGAATGAAATAGGAATGTATGTTCACACTCTCCAATCAAAATCTAACAGTGTATCAATTGAGTGGTTCCGCACCTGAGGCGATGTGTGAAGGGAGGAAATCGAGTGGGTATACGATCATAACGGTCACCATTCGGTTCAGGACCTTCGACATCTATACGTCTCATTGTTTTATTATTTGTGCAGGAGACCGAGCGTATGTGTGTGTATGTGGTGGGATTCTTTAGGCATGGTTTAATTATACCACCACTTCTTATGTCCGTCTACCAAGTCCCTAACCTTTATCTATACCTACCTTTGCTTCTCTAGCCAACTAGGTTGAGGAACCTCCAAAGGATCAAACAAACCATTTAAGAAAATGAAAAAGATGACCTATACCTGATCAACACTGGAGGAAAGCTACATCACGTGATGATGAGCCAAGTCACATGGAGAAACATGCCACATGGGAGCCTTTCCTTTCCTTTGCACTACGCATCTGAGATATTGAAACACACGACGGCCCAATGCACATGCACACTATACAACACACAAGTTAGCACAAATCACAACACAAATCACAATGCTCAAGCGCAAAGCCCAATAATTCTTTGTGCAAATCGCAACACACAAGTAAAATCTAGCACACAAGCGCCAAAATACCAGTGGTCTAACTGCACTATGCGTCCAAAGAACTCATCGTAAGCCACAAGGGAGCCTACCAGAGAGCCAAATTTAGATATATATATGTAGGTATGATAAAATATTGGGCTTTTTGACCCAATCCCTAAATCGTCCACCAAAAAAAAAAAGGGGGTATCTGATCGAACATTTAAAGCCAATACTCGTTTATATTTCACAGATAAAAGTCATTAAAAATACAACAGACAATATTCCATTTAATCGAGAATCACATAATGTAAGATTATTCTGACTATGAACAAATAATAGAAAAAAAAGAGGGTTTAAAAATGGTCTCTGCTCGAACATTTAAAACAACATAACATATGAAATAGAGAGTAAATAAAACTTATTTTTGCCAAATATAGCCTTCTAATATATACCCAATCACCTGAAGGATAGCAAATGCAAACACACAGACCACCAACCAACACTATTTTAGAAACATAAAAACATAAGTGCTTAAAGGACAAGGCATCAAACAATGAGTTGAGCATCCAAGAAGGAGGCATCGACAACCTCAAAACCAGACCAAGCATCAAGCTCTCAAAAGAAAAAGAAGGTAAATGTCAGTCCACAAGTCATGGCCAAGGGAGAAGGCCTTGCATGGTTTTGAGAACCATAGCTCAGTGACAAAGATCGAGGGAGGAACCGGACCCTGGCCGCGCCTAACTCCCACTTTCACCGTCTGCCTGCAAACCCACCAGACGACCCAACAAATGAGAAAGGAATAGTGATGTTTAGGGTTTAAATGATCTTTTTTTTTTTTTTTCAAGAAATAAGCAGGAGTAACACGTGGATCGCATGCAAGGCCCGTGTTATTACATGAGAGGAAATTATTCATTAATTAAATTTTTTTATATATAAAAGAAATTTAAATTTTTAAGAAATTGTTGTAATAAAGAAAGAAAAATAATAATTAATAATAATAAAAAAAAGCAAATAAACAATAAATTAAGTTTAAATGGAAAAAGTAAATTGGATTTTAATTTAATTTATGGGTGAATGTTTTTAGAAATTAAAAATTTAAATTAATTGAATTAAATTATATTTGATTAAAAAAAAAAATACATATATATATAATAATATTATTATAAGTGTGGTGTGTGCGCACAAGTAACCTACTTACCACCCTAAGCCGAAGCACCTACTAAACCAAATCCAAACTATGAGTTCACACAAGCCCAACGCAAGCGTCGAGCCTTCATATTATAAGGGTGGTTGATATGAATGTCGTATATTGATATAGGGAAGGAACTCATTTTAGAGACAATCACATAACAGTGCGTAGGTCCAATCTCATGTTACTTGTTGGGGGTGCGGAAAACCCCATTACCAGCATGACTGACCAGAGTTACAATCAGGATTCACACATAGAGAAGGAAAGGCCCCGATGGGAAGAGCAATCAACAACCACCAGATTTACGTAGCGGTTAATAATCGCCAGGCTGAACATCAATCCAGGGTGGTGGAGTCACCAGGTACGCTAAATCATATCAACGTTAAGATTTGATTTGATTTTGGTGCTATAGATAGTTTCATTTCACCATCTGCATTAGAAAAGAGTGGGTTGGCAGCCTACAAGCACGATGACTTTAAACAAGTCGAGATGGCTTCGGGGGAAAAACAAGCGGTAGGGCCTACTGTTGATAATTGTATAGTAAACCTGGGAGTGTGTACTACCAGGTTGAAGATATACGTCACTAATCTCTGGGCGTATGACCTAATAATTGGAATGGATTGGTTAGAAGCTCATAGAGCTTTGGTAGATTGTTTCTCAAAAAGGGTGCTCGGTGCAGACGACGAAGGATGGCCAGTAGAGATCCAGGGTGTATGGAGAAAAGTGTCATTACGCTTTATCTCAACTATGAAGGTTAAACGATGCTTGAGGCAAGGGTGTCAAATTTATGTAGTAGAAGCAGTGAATGAAAGGAAGGGACCCTCATTGGATCAGTACCCGGTATTGTCAGAATTTAAGGATGTTTTTCCAAGCAAGTTACCAGGGTTACCTCCTGAGAGGGAGCTTGATTTTACCATTGAGCTAAAACCTGGTGTAGAACCAATTTCCAAGAGCCCGTATCAGATGACAGTACCAGAAATTTGTGAGTTGCAAATGCAGTTGAAGGAGTTGTTAAACTTAGGGCTAATAAGGCCCAGTGTCTCACCTCGTGGTGCACCAATAATTTTTGTAAAGAAGAAGGATGTATCCTTATGACTGTGTATAGACTATAGGGACTTGAATCGTGCTACAATGAAAAATAGGTACCTAATGCCGTGAATATATGACCTCTTCGATCATATGAAAGGAGAAACAGTATTCTCAAAGACCAATTTTCGATTAGGGTATCATCAGTTAAGGATTAAGGAGGGCGATATCCCAAAAACTGTCTTTTGAACTCGGTTTGGACATTATGAGTTTGTCATTGTACCTTTCGAATTGACCAATTCACTAGAAGTATTCATGAGCCTCATGAATGGCGTATTCCGAAAGTACTTAGATCGATTTGTACAAGTCTTTCTAGATGACATTCTCATCTATTCCAAGAACGAAAGAGAACATGAGGAACACTTACGAGTAGTGTTGTCCTGCCTTAGAGAGAAAAAATTGTATGGGAAGTTGTCGAAGTGTTCCTTCTTCTAGAAAGAGATTCACTATTCAAGTCACATCATTTCCGGTGAAGGAATCTCTGTGGACCCAGAAAAGGTAAAGGCCATTATGGAGTGGCCAGTGCAGAAAAATTCCCATGAGGTGAGAAGCTTCATGGGGCTAGCAGGTTATTAACGGAGATTTATGGAGGGATTCTCCAAAATAGCGAAACCCAACACCACCTTGCAGCGCAAGGGAGTCAGGTATGACTGGACAAAAGAATGTGATAGTGCATTCATCGATCTTAAGAGGTTACTAACTAGTGCGTCAATTCTAAGAGTGTTGGATATGGAAAAGGAATTCACAGTGTGCACGGATGCCTCGAAGCAAGGGTTGGGGGTCGTGCTAATGCAGGATGGAGGAGTGATAGCTTATGCATCAAGAAAGTTGAAGAAACACCAAGATCTATACAAGACTCACGATTTAGAGTTGGCAGCTGTAATGCTAGCTCTGAAACTTTGGAGGCACTATCTAGTGGGGCGAAACTTTGAGCTCAAAACGGACCATCAAAGTTTAAAACATCTCTTCACTCAAAGAGATCTGAATGCCAGGAAAAGGTGATGGAGTGAGTTTATGAGTGAGTACGATTTTGGTATTTCGTACATCAAGGGGAAGGAAATTTTGGTCGCAGATGCCTTGAGAAGGAGACCACGTGTCTTCTCCTTGATACCCTTAAAAGTCAATCTGAGGGAACATGTGTTGACGCAACTCCAAGGAGATAGTTGGTATGTAGAGGTTACTTCAAACCTCCAGAGCGGGAGGCAGTTAGATCCAAAGTATGAAGGATATAGTCTAGAAGCAGACGGACTGTTAAGATCGAGGAAGGATATACATCCTTGGAAGTGGGGATATTCGAAGCATCATATTGAAGGAAGCCCATATAGCACCTTATTGTGCGCATCCAGGTGTGAAGAAGATGTATGCAGACATGAGGAAGCTCTTCTTCTGGGTAGGCATGAAGCACGATTTAGTCCATTTCATCACCAAGTGCCTAGAGTGTCAACAAGTGAAAGCTAACCACCATCACTCGGTAGGCCTCCTACAACCACATGATGTTCCTATGTCCAAGTGGGAAGTCATCTCTATGGATTTTGTTGTGGGGTTGCCGCTCACATCTCATAGACACAATGCCATTCTTGTGATAGTTGATAAGTTAACCAAGAGTGCTCATTTTATTCTGGTTAGAGACACTTACGATGTCACTGACATGGCACGTGTGTTTGTAAGCGAGGTTATCCGTTTGCACAGGATACCTAAGAATATCATTTCAGATAAGGACTCCAGGTTCACTTCTAGCTTTTGGACAAGTTTGCAGTCAACATTGGGGGCTCAGTTGAACTTAAGCACAACTTATCATCCTGAAACATATGGGCAAACCGAAAGGGTAAATCAAGTCATGGAAGACATGCTTAGGATGTATGTCATGAATAATCAAACCCAGTGGGAGAAGTACCTACCTTTGGTAGAGCTTGCCTATGATAACATTTTTCATAGCTCCATAGGAATGCCACCCTACGAAGTTCTATATGGAAGGCCATGCAAAACGTCATTGAGTTGGGATAGACTAGAAGACTGAGTAATAGTTAGGCCAGAATTGATTCAAGAGATGGAGGAACGGGTGATTCAGTTTAGGCAGAGACTAAAGGAAGCACAGGATAGGCAGAAAAGTTATGCGGATGCACACAGGACTGACCGAAGTTATGAAGTGGGAGACCAGGTTTTCATTCGTATCAGGCCTAATAAGAGTACCATATGGTTCGAGAAGGGGAAAAATTTGTCACCTCAATTTAAAGGAGCATTCAGAATCCAAGAGAAAATTGGACCCATTGCCTATCGTCTCGTACTGCCACCCCACTTGCATAAAACTCATAATGTTTTTCATGTATCTGTTTTACGTCATTATGTTGCTGATGAATCACATAAACTAAATTGGAAGGAATTGCAAGTATCATACATGGGAACTCTCATGGTAGAACCATTACGCATATTGGACTGTAGAGTTCGACAACTCAGGAACCGTCTGGTAGACCAAGTTAAGGTCCAGTGGGACAAGTATAGTCCAGGATCTGCTACTTGGGAAGATGCCGAGACACTACGACGAGACTATCCCTCACTTTTTGACCACCTTAAGAATATGTTTCTCAAAGGTTGGGTGTATGTAACACCACCTTTTGACTTAGACAACCAAGATTACCTGAGGCCTACACTTTTATTTTCTACTCACAGTGAAACTATTAAATGATACACTTATACTTTTAAGACGTATGAACCTTTATGAATGTTTAAAT
>ML830136.1:13853-30146 GCA_009831015.1 Picea engelmannii | reverse complement strand
CTCCCCCTCTCACACTCTCTTCTTTCCTCTCTCTGCACCCCCCCTCCCTAATTTTGATATTATGGTATCCCCAGGGGTATTAACCTCCATGTGTAACCCTGACAAGAATAGAATATTCTAGGAAGCAAGAACAAACCCTAAATCATTGGACATAAACCTAGAAGACAAGTCGACTAAAGGAAATATTTAATATTGATTTTTTATCCTCCAGAATGAGAAGTCAGCCCAGACAACTAAGAAGGAGTAGTATTCATACATGATGCCATAGCTCATTTGGGCACACATAGCTCGCAGTTGTAGAAATTTAGTTGTGTGCAAGTCTGGAGAGTAGTTGTAGTTGCAGCCACATCTACTGCAACTTGTTTTTTTTGTTTCAGTCTTGGAATCTCTCTTGGTTATGGTTTGGACTTTCTACTTGGTATGATAACTCTATAGAGTGATATTCTACCTTGATTGGCTATTAGGCCTAGGGTTTTCTTCCAGAATTATTCTATGTCAAGGTTAAGGTGCTCGGGGGTGGCTTCAGCCTATGGTTTGGTGACAATATTGCTATATTATGTATGTTTAAAATAACACACCTATTATTTCTAATAGGTTATGGGCCCACACTATCTTAGGACAGTCTAACCACTAGAAGATAGATTGGGAGGATTTTCTCAGTTACAGTTGCAGTTTCAGTCAAAGTTTTTGTTTCAATAATGAAACACTAACCCTCTTGTTGAGGCACCTTAAGTGAAGAGATTTACCTAATTTCTAGATATCATAGTGCACCTAACCTAGCGCACCTCATGGTACTCTCAACAAGCTAAGACGTCAATTTTGAGTTTTTGTTCAAAGTCAAAGGTTGACCAAGTCAAATAAGTCATGACCTACTCTATGAAGTCAGAAAACAAGTTAGAAGGGGCTTCTAACTTCAGAGCATGGAAGACAAGGATTGATCTCATCCTTTCCAAGAATAAAGTGTTGGATATCGCGAAAGGAAAGATCGTGGAACCACAGTTTGAAGAAGGAAAAGAGAAGGAACCTTAGAACATTGCAGTTATGGAGAAGTTCAAATGCAATGACATCAATGCCCTAAGAATCATAGTGGACTCTGTAAAAGACCACTTGATACCCTACATCTCTCATCTTGACTCATCTAAGAAGATGCATGATGCCCTAACTAACCTCTTCTCAGTTAGAAACATTGGACAAGTAATGAGTCTTGTTATTGCACAACTTGTACTTTGATAAAAGGAAAGCAAATTGGTGTAACTTGAGGTTATCCTATCACTGTCACCTCAATAGGATTCATATCTATATTTAGGGTTATAGGCCCATGAGAGACGTCCCCGGTAACCTGTGGGTTTGAGAAGGCAAGGTCAAACTGGCTAATACAATATCCCCTCTCACAAGTCACCACTGATAAAAAATTATCGGGCTTATAACCAATGAAGTGATAATATATCAAGGTGTACTTGCCCAAAACAAAGCAACAAGAAACTATATATATTGCAAGTACATCTTGTTGGTTAGCACTTCATAAAACCATAGAATTTATCAAATAAAGCAATTGGCTGATAATGATGAAGTAAACAAAAAATTATAGCAGCAATATTTAAGAGGCAATACTTAACAATAAGTGTCTTGAAACAACTTCAAAATGACTAAGAATAAACAACCATTAACATCATAATACTAGCATTTATTAGAAGCAAACAAGGCAATGCATTAATCATCCTTTTGAATTGCTTTTAAAAGCTTTTAATGTTGAAGTGTATGTTTGTAGCTTACTTTAGTAACAACAACAATAATGTTAGTAGGTTAAGTTATTATAATGTTAGAAATGGTTAGTAGGAAGCTCAAGGTATAGGTTTTGATGGTTGTTTTGATCAATCACTCAATAAGAAGACTTAGACTAGTGATTTAGGGAAAATGGAGTCAATAATATGGCAACAAATGTTGGAGGAAAATGATGATAATAGGAGAGTCAAAGAAAAGACATATTGATAGTTAGAGTGTTGGTAACCAAGGCTCCAACTATCAAACCCTAGGGGAAACTAGCTACTAAGGTGTAGGTAACCCTAGACATTAGTAGAATTTCCTCCCTCTTTAAATCAAATATGAAGCAAAAAATCGCTAAGATGAAGAAAATAAAACTAGGGTGTCACAATGGCAAGGCCCTAGCAAATGCTTCAAGAAAATCGACCTCTTGACAAGATCTAGTAGGTTAAGGGTTTTAAATCTAGGACAATAACATGTGTTATTCTTCCTAGGGTTTTAAACAAGCAATTTCATAATCTTAATGTAAAATTAAAGATAACATAACTATAACCATTCAATTAGGAAGAATTACATAAATTAACTTACATACATCAAGAATCATCAAGCAAAACCCTAGTTGAACACATCCACCGAGAAACTTGCCAAAATACTCCAAATTTATCCTTCATCAACAAGTGAACCTAAAATTTCAGACAAGTAACCCTAGATAGAATGAAAATTTCATTCCTCGCAAGTGTGAGTGAAATATGATGAAAAATACAAGGGATTTTTCCCTTATTTATACAATTTAAATGACCAGAATTAGGTCAAAAAGGCTGACATGGCCAATTACATGTAATATCCATTTTTTACATTAAATGACATAAAAAAAACCTAAATCAAGATGTAAATATGATGTCATTCCCTTTTAGGGTGACGTTAGGCCTTCTTATGGAAACATTGGTCTCCTGGAGAAAAACGTTAGGCCTCCTTGGGCCTCAAGATCCTGCCACACGTGCCATTTGGCACACAACTATCTCCAAAGTATACAAAACGTTGGGTGACATCATGGGTGACCTGGGTGATTTCATGGGCCTTCCAAGGCCTACATCATGGTAAAAAAGGTAAAGACCCCCTAGGTCTGGGCCTGCCAGGATGTCCCTAGTGGAACATCCTCCTCTCTCTCTGGTGCAAACCCTTAATCTGTCTCTACCCCTAGATGGGGTCTCAGCATCCATCTGGTGGGATTTTATCCCTATGTAGGTTTGAACTAATTGTCTCCCTGTATTTACCTGTCCATCGAGTGTGGCCCTACAAAATCAATAAATACACCCTCTATGGGATCATGAGTCACAGGGGTCATAGAAATGTCAATCACATATAATCATCAAGTTATTTAAAAATGTGCATGAAACCCCCTTTACCCAAAAAAGTGCTCAAAGAAACTGTTATGTTCTACAATCCAAGTTTGGAGGGGATGCTAGGATGTCCTATTGGGATAGTTCTCATTGGATGTGGGATATTTCTGGGTGAGGACAAATCCAATCCATGTAATTGGATGAGGTGGTAAGGGATGTTTGGGAAATGGGAGCAGTGATAATAGGGAAATGTATGGCTTACCTATGGGTGCCTCTGAAGAGGGTGAGTTGCACCTTGTCATGGATTCAAATGGTTCCAATCCCATGCATGCCTTTTATCTTTTATTCTTATTTGTTTTTTTATTTCAAGAGACTAGTTAGGGGACACTGCCCTAGTGTGGTGACCAATGATGACAATGTTACCCACAATAATTTCACGGAAATGAAAAGGATGACTCATGATGAGACCCCCTTTCTCTTGGATATGCCATCAAGATCCACTACCCTATCCTGATTTAAATAAAAGGAAGGAAACAAACGAAGCAATAGTTGTCAAAGAAAGGGAACCCTCAAAGAAAGTTAAGAAAGATAAAAAAAAACTTCTTCTTCTAAGTCAAGGTAACAACATTCTTCAAAGCTCTTGTATATATCATGTTTACATAGTTCCTATACATATCATGTATATCTATTTCTTAGAAGAAAATATGTTCAAAGGAAACAATACCTATGGAAGAATAAAAGGATAAGGATTTCTATTACGATGACTACAAGTCAAGCAATACACATGAAAAGATGAAGTATGTTGACAATATTTGGTAACAATTCCCGTGTAATATATTATATAAGTAACAACTGTCGGATAAGCCAAAATTGGAATCAAACCTAAAGAGACCCAGAAGACTTCAAAGAGAGGAAATTAGAAAACGACTTGTGACACCTTGCAGAAGGCAATAAGAATGCAGACGAAAGCATGGAATATCTTAGATGGAAGGAGATGATTACAGAATTCCAAAAGAAGAGCATGAATTCATGCATGAAGCAAGGATTAGGAGGGATATAATCCTAAATAATATGATCCATTGAGGATTATGAATTATTTATCCATGTTCCCATTGAAAGTAGCAGCCATGAAAAGAAACATGTGTTCATCTTCACTTTAGAAGAATTCTTCTTCGAAAAGAATCCTTAAAGTATCCTTGGTTGTCCATATACATCCATGATCCTATGATGAAAGGAAGAAGTTGGAATCTTCAGGGCATGGAATTTATAGAAGACTCCATGGACCCAAGAGCTAAAGAGAAACATGAGGAAAAACATGAAGATTCCAAGAAAGAAATGAAAAGCCAAAACAACCAGTTATTATACCGAGAATCACAAAGACTACCATCTTGGTTTGAACTCATTAAAAAGAAATCGAGCAAAAGAAATGGAAGTTATGATAAAGAACAATGTGAAAAATACTTATGAATGGAAGCATTGCAAGATTCAAAGGTTCTTCCAGAAGGAGGGAGAAGATTATGACAACAACGTGTTTTAGATATGCCTCTTGTAGTATCCATGGATTGGAATTTACATGTAAAAGACTGTTCTTTGCAATAAATCAAGTGAGAAAGAAGCGTATATCAGAAAGAGACCCATGTATGCACATATAAGAAGACCTTGTATGGATTCAAAAAACTTTATGTAGAGTATCTCATATATAGAAAAAGCATGGTGAAAACTTTCTATGACAAAGATAGTGTATTAGAATAGTTACTCAAAAGTCTGGGATGACGGATTGTTAATCCATGGAAAAATCTCATGATGACATAAGAAGTGTTACTTGGATATGTTTCAGTTTGAGCCTTGCCATGATGTCATGATCTAGTAGGAAACATAAGTGTTCAATTCGACCATTATATATTGTAATGAGCAGAGCTATATGAAGCCTTTAGAGAAAACTAGTGTTCCATGATAGATCGAAGTACATTGAGATCAAGCATTACATTCTCTGTGATGAAGTCCAGAAAAGAGAAGTGGTTCTCCAATATATCTCCACAGAAGAGAAGATAGAAGATATTTTGGTAAATCCTATGTCCAAGATGAAAAAGTTTGCATACTTAAGAAACAAGTTGGGGCTCGTGGAGACAAATTCCTTATTGAAAAAGGAAGAGATTACTCCCAGGTTGGGAGGGAGAAATGATGTGTTATTGATTTATGGATAGTCGTTTTCAATTCAAAAAATGGTCCAAGATGATCAGTTCCTTTACAGTTCGAAAAGTTGTTTGAGATTTCTGACGGATGGGCATTTTCCAGTTCAAAAAATGGTCTAGATCGGACAATCATTTTCATAATGAAAATGGTTCAATAGATTGTTGATGTACCATGGACATTGATTCTCCTTATGGCCAGTGTGGGGGAATGGTCTAGGATAGTCATTCTTCTTGGAATTAACTCTAAGTATTGGTCAAGTAGAATGGTTTGCCTCGTTGGGAAGTCATTCTTTAGAAGTTCACAGTTGTGAGCAGTTTCAAAGAATGGTCCATTTTGGAGGTTGGTGCAGGACAATCATTTCCATTGGGAAATGGTTCAGATAGTCATTCCCTAGGGTAGACTCATTCTATCCAGGTTTCACTATGATTAGTTCTGGAGGAAATTCCCATTTAGGTGAATGGTCCAGGTTCAGTAATCAGGGACATGCATTCCCTAGGGCAGACTCATTCTCTCCAGGTTGCACTATGGCTAGTGCCGAAGGAATGGCCCAATTGGTTGAATGGTACAGGATCATAAATCAGGGACAATTATTCTTTTATGCCTGAGAAGAATAGTCCAGATATCCCATGGATGATGTTTTACATTCTGAGGGCAGATGCTCTTCCAGATCTCACATATGTGAGTGGAAGAATGGCCCAGATGACTCAGTTTATATCATGATATTGTTTTATGCAGGTTTATATCAGATGATATGATTTCTATGAAGACTGTATGTCTCTGGATAGTAGATGCATTCTACTGTGGTGGATTTTTTCCACTGGTTGTGACTATGTGTCATTAATTAAGTAGTCGTGTGCTACTTGGTGTCGTTGTGTACCACTAGATAGTAGTTGTGTACTACTATGGATAGACACGGTTGTGTTCTATTGAATGACATTGTTTTTATTTCCATGTAGACTATCAGTAGTGTTCAAAATGATTATCAACTAGATGGATAGTTAGTGTGTTGATGGACAGACATTCTCCAAAAGGAAAATGGTCCAGGACATTTATTCTTCTAGGACGTATGTTTGGATTAGAAGAATAGTCCTTGTAGCCCATGGTGTGGCTTCCAACATCTGTTGGAATAGTTATTCTTCTAAGAAATATGTCTGGATTAGAAAAATGGTTCTTGTATCACTGTGTGGAGTGAGTGACTTATTCAGCACCATGCCTGATTACTCAGATGGAGTATGCCTTTGAGAGATGATGCATTTGATGCTATAAAATGATATTGATAGTGATGATGGTGCTCACTATATAATAATGAGATAGTATGTATGGCTATGATGATGCTACCGGTTGAATGGTATGTTTGTTCTCAATACCATTGCCTTCAATACCTCCCTATCTAGGAGGGAGTGTTGATATTATGGTAGCTACGGGAGGTATTAACCTCCACGTGTAACCCTAATAAGAATAGAATATTCTGGGAAGCAAGAAGAAACCCTAAAGCATTGGACATAATCCTAGAATAGAAGTCGGCTAAAGGAAATATTTAATATTGAGATTTTAGCCTCCAGAATGAGAAGTTGTCCCAAATAGCTAAGGAGGAGAAGTATAAATACAGGATGTCAAAGCTCATTTGGACACACATAGCTCGCAACTAAGAAAATTTAGTTGTGCACAAGTTTGGAGAGTAGTTGCAATTGCAGCTACTACAACTTGTATTTTCGGTTTCAGTCTTGTACTCTCTCTTGGTTATGGTTTTGACTTTCTGCTTGGTATGTTAAATCTGGAGAGTGATACACTACCTTGATTTGTTATTAGCCCTAGGGTTTTCTTCCAGACTTATTCTCTATCAAGTTTAAGGTGCTAAGGGGTGGCTTCGGCCTATGGTTGGGTGACAATATTTCTATATTGTCTATGGTTAAACGAGAACACCTATTATTTCTAACACCTACATCACAAGAAAATAAATAGCCTTGACCTAGACATCTCAAGACCTAGACCTAGACCTAGATGTAGCAAGACCTAGACATGGAAAGACCTAGACCATGACCTAGACCTATATGATGACCATGAAGTAGACCATGACATAGACCTACACCATGACCTAGACCATGACATAGAGATAGATATAGATTGAGACCATGACCTAGACCCCCCTAGCTCCATATAAGCCTAGGAATAACCTATACTCAACCCTTAACCCCCTCCATAGTCGATCCCTAAGTGCACTATGCATATACCTCTTGTTAAAGACCCCACAATCCTTGCACCCACATCACCCACATCTTGGTGCTCTAACCATTGCTCTATGCTTGAAAATACTTGCAATCCTAACCCCTTAGGTTCTAGTTTTCCCCATACCCCTATACATATTTATTCATAAATAAGTTTGGTCTATAATAAATGATATATCTATTGCATTAAGAGCGTGCACGTGCTCCTGTGACTTGGTATCCTTGTAGTTGTTGTTCGTTTATGCCCAACAAGAATGTGTGCACGTTGCTGGTAATTTTTTGGTGCCAAGCACACTCCACTACCTCATCTATCTCTTCCAGAAAAATATTTCCTGACATCTGCACACAAAAATAGCATGTACATACATGTTTTTTCTTATTTTAGTATTGTTTTTTGATTCATAGACAATTTTGTGCTATTGCAAGACCATTGTGGGAAGAATTGGAAGACAAATTTGTCCAAGTGGAATTGGAATTGGTGTTTGTGTCTTCTTGTGTCTTCTTGGAATTGGAAGACAAATTTGTCCAATTGGAAGTGTTGTTTTTGTCTTCTTGTGTCTTATTGGAATTGGAAGAAAAAAAATTCCAATCGGAATTGTTAGTTGTGTAATACCAAGACAAAATTATCCAATTGGAATTGGAATTGTTAGTTTTCTTCTTGTGTAATACCAAGAAAAATCCATCCAATTGGAATTGGAATTATTAGTTGTGTCTTATTTTTGTAATATTATTGATGCTTGAATCCGTCAGGACCAAAACGGAAACCTCACAAGGGCATTAGTCCCCCTTCATTTTTAGAGAGGTGGTTCTCCTCTTTGGCTAAAATATATATCTTTGAATATCTTAGATTAGGAAGAGTGCTAGACAGCAAACCCCAAATCTTTATTTCTTGGATTTATATGAAAATGGTTCTTCAATAACCCAATATGATCTTTATGTGCAAAAAAAATATTTTTACAATAAGAAAATATTGAAGGAGGGCTTCAACATCATAATTAAATTGTGATCAACATCACACACAATCTTCTTAATAGTATATAAACGCATCCATATATTATTCATGAGAAATAGGAGAGAATGATTTAATCATCTCAAAGAATTTTAATAGAGTACTTCAATTAGTAATAAAAGAGAAATAGATAGGTCAACCTCAAATATCTCATACTTAAAACTCAAAGTTACAAGATACAGTCAAAATCAACCCCGAAGCAATTCTTTGTGGAGTTTATTCATGAGAAATGTTATTCATTACCAAAAATTTGACAGCCATGTAAGTGGATAAAATTACTCGATGATCATACAAGAAAAGTTTGTAGAATAATACAATAAAAACACTCAACAACTCAACCTTGTGCCCAACTATGAGATTCAAGCATAAAGATATGAGAAGTGGTGTAGAAGAATAGAAAGAATGGAGAATATGGAGATTTATTTCTTTTAATCAAAATCTTTATTATGTATCCATGCTTGTACCTTCTTCTTCCTCTGATCTTCTACCCTGCCCCTCTCACAATACTAATTATTCCAACCTTTGATGAAGCCTCGCTTCTCTTTTTAAGAAGAGATTTTCTAACTACTTGAGTAGTTAGGGTTTTCTTCCTCTCTTGAAATTCCTGTACAAGTTTCTTCTTGAAACATTCCATTTAATTAGTGCCTCTTTAATTCCTCATTGATTAAATTTTATCATCAATTTATACATATCTAAAATGGGTCCCTTTCTCTTTTTAATAATTTTTTTTTAAATAAACTCGTAATTTCACAATTTAATTAATTTCCCATTTAAAATAGGAGGAAAGTGTTTTAATTCTATGGGAATGATAATAAAAAATTTATCCATGTAAATCTCTTATTTTATCTTCATCTTATATTTCCAACGATATAATGTTTGTGTAAATCCGTCGCCCAGATCTCGAGATATGAGCTCGTGAAGTTGAGTTGTCACGTAGACCCATTAAAAAATGTAGTTGACTGATATTTTAATTTCCAAGAAAAATGTATCAACTTTCAACACTTAAACTTGTAACACCATAGTCTATGTCTAAATACATTTCCAATGGTATAAATTTTGTCTGATTCTAACATTCGGAGCTCAAGTTATGGCCTCCACAAGATCAATGCTCAACCACCGTCGATCAAAATTGATGGACAAATGTGGGCCCTTGCATGAATTTCGTGCTTCCCTTCATAAAATTCAAATTTATGGTTAAAATTATATCCCACTTGCATTGGGATATCATATACTTCATGATATATAATACTAAGTGTTTGATACACTTATCAAGAAACACGGGAAGAGAAGAAATTATGGAGCTTGGAGAATTCAACCCTTGGAAAATTGTCGAATAAAATAATATTTTTTTGGAATCTCGTAATCGTCTACCTCACGCCCAATTACCATGATGAGTCATCCAATAATATCACTCCATGTGTCTCAAATTGTATGTTTCCACATGTCTCCAATGTTGAGTTTCCATGTGTCATGACCTCATTCATTGTCATGTGCCATATTCTCATTTGTTGGTTTCCATGCCTTGGAATAGATTTGAGAATTTGGCCAAGTATGGGAGATGGGACGAGAGGGGAGGAGGGAAAATTATGGGTAGTGGAAGTCGAGGGGGCATTTTGTAGGTTGCGGGGATAGACAAGAGATAATTTGAATATTAAACTTTTCATGAACCCACCAACCTGGGAACCCTTGAACTCGTGGTTGTATAGATGAAAAAAATATACTGAGTGAAGAGGAATGGTCGGTTGGATTCGTATGCAAGAGGAATGAAATACTTTTGAGATCGGCACCCACGAAAATTCTAATGGTAGAAATTTGGATCACGGAAATTGGGGTGCAAAGTGAAGGTCATGGAAAATGGAGAATGAAGGCTCGAACCCGCGAACCCGTGAAACTGAAAAAAATGGCTAAGTGTTAAAACAGACTTATGAGATAAGAAAGTGGGTGGAAATGAAGTCCCTCCAACCCATGAACCCACCAACCCGATGAGGAGATGAGTAGTTAGGGGGGAAGGGGAGAAATGTAGAAAACAGAAGTGAGAGAGGAGAAATGTAGATAGAAGGATTGGGGGTGAGGAAGGTGAGAGGGAAGGGTGAAGGAGTGTGGTGGGTGTCCACCCCCCGCCATAGATTGAAATATGGCTAAGTATGGGAGGATAAGGGATAAGGGAGTGAAGAGGGTGGAGAGATAAAGAGAAAAATGGTTCAGTGTTGAGATGGATAGAGGTGAAAGGTGAGAGAAATAAGTGATGAGAATACTTAGCCAAAATTCGAAAAAGGATAGAAGAACATGATACTTAGAAAGATTCTTCAAAATTGGATCTCTAGAGAAGATCTTGAATAACTTAGGCATACGAAAATGGATTTCTGATCCAAAAAATGTGTGGCGAAGCTGAGACTGATGGTTGCATAATGAACTTATAAAAGTTAAAAGATGTCTTCTTTTGATATCAAGGATTTTATGAATCCAAGAGTAGGAAAATATAGATGACCAAATTTTGGTCAAAAATTGGCTCCAACTATAGGATAGTGACCCCATGTGGGTTGCTGAGAACATCAGAATCTCAAAACCAGTTACCTTCTCCATTGGCCTATGGATTCTTATTCAAATTGAACTCTTGTAATTCTTCTTATTTCATGGATTTATCTTCAAACTTCAATATAAATACTGCCTTATTATGCAAAACTGAACTGAAGAAACAAAGTATGTACATACATGAACTAGCTACCCTAACTTACTTGAAATAAAGGGGCACCTTAGGTGTAGGAAGATTTCCAATGGATTCATTCAAGCATTGATCTAATTAGTGGAATGAACTCCAAATTTTTGAGATATGTTGGGACTTGTACCAATGATTCAAGGGCACTCTCAATATGTACAAGAGAAAAATTATACCAAGTATGGTGAAGATTTGATTGTGTTGTTTGGCCAACAATGCTCTAGAACCATAATTCAATAAAATCAATTCTTGGCTGAAGATTCTTCAACATAAGAATGCATTCATCCTTTTCTTTATTTACAACCACTTCCAAGGTTCTCGATTCATCAAAAATCTCTTGAAAATACTCTTCTTTCTTGTAAAGGTGATGTTGCTCATCATTCTTCTCAAGAGTTATTTCTTCCACAAGGATTAAATATTCTTGTATATTAGGTGGAGGCTCCTCAATTTCATTTTCAAATTTTTTGCTCGAAATATCTTCATATGGAGTATATAGGAGACTGAAATTTTCTTCTTGTAATTTGGAATTTTCATCTTCCTTTTCAGCAACATGACTTGACTTAGAAATTTCATCCACTCTTTGATTAGATTCTTCTTTAAAATTGTTGACTTCGTTATCTTGATTCCATATGGGAGAGGATGGGTGGGAAGCAACATTTAAAACAACAACAAAAACATATGAATGCACCTTTGGGATGAAATTTTCTGCAAATGAATCTTCTAACACATCCCAGCTAGTAATGGTGTTAAGCATTAATGAACTATATCATTCAAAAGAATCCTCTTGTATAGTTTGTAGGAATAATATACATGTAACATTTTCTTCAGTGAGGTTGAAATCATAACATGTACCTTTTAAAGTAATCAAGTGTTTCTCTGCATCTTCTGAAGCATCCCCAAAGAATGTAGAAAAAAATTCAATAGGAATATTGGGGATTTGAAACTCTATTTCTAGTAGATTTAAAGGGGTATTATGAAATCACCTCCTTCTTTGAGTATTTATCCATTTTTTTGAGTCTTGCAAAGCCATTAATGGGCTTGATGAAGAATTATGACATGAATGAAACCCTTCATTTGAATTTTTTCAATGGAGTTTCCAGGGAGTTCATTCTCCCAAATCTTTGGTGCTTCTCGTTTCTTTTTGAAATTACAAAAAAGGTGAGCCATGCTTAAAATAAGAAGAAATTGGCTTGAATCCTCTTCTCGAAACTTTGATCCATGGAGATTTATGGTTCCTCAAATATCTTGAAAATAAATTTGTCCCTGGTATGTTTGCCAAAAATGTTGACGCTTGAATCTATCAAGACCGAAATGGAAACCTCATGAGGAAATTAGTCGCCCTTCATTTTTAGAGAGGTGGTTCTCCTCTTTGGATAAAATATATATATTTGAATATCTTATATAAGGAAGAGTGTTAGGCAGAAAACCCCAAATCTTTATTTCTTGGATTTATATGAAAATGGTTCTTCAATAACCCAATATGATCTTTATGTGCAACAAAAGTCTTTTTACAATAAGAAAAGATTGAAGGAGGGATTCAAATTCAGAATTAAATTATGATCAACATCACACACAATCTTCTTAATAGTATATAAACGCATCCATATCTTCTTCATGAGAAATAGGAGAGAATTATTTGATCATCTCAAAGAATTTTAATAGAGTACTGAAATTAGTAATAAAAGAGAAATTGATAGGTCAACCTCAAATATCTCATACTTAAAACTCAAAGTTACAAGATATAGTCAATATCAACCCTGAAGCAATTCTTTGTGGAGTTTGTTCATGGGAAATTCATTACCAAAAATTTGACAACCATGTATGTGGCTACAAATACTCCATGATCATACAAGAAAATTATGTAGAAGAATACAAGAAAAACACTCAACAACTCAACCTTGTGCCCAACTCTGAGATTCAAGAATAAAGTTATGAGAAGTGGTGTAGAAGAATAGAAAGAATGGAGAAGATGGATATTTCTTTCTTTTGATCAGAAGATTTATTTTGTATCCATGGTTGTATCTTCTTCTTCCTCTAATCTTTTTCCCTGCCCCTCTCACAATATTGATTATTCCAACCTTTGATGAAGCCTCTCTTCTCTTTTTAAGAAGAGATTTTATAACTACTTGAGTATTTAGGGTTTTCTTCCTCTCTTGAAATTCCCGTACAATTTTATTCTTGAAACATTCCATTTAATTAGTGTCTCATTAATTATTCATTAATTAAATTATATCATCAATATATACATATCTAAAATGGGTCTCTTTCCCTTTTTAATAAAAGTTTTTAAATAAACTTTTATTTTCACAATTTAATTAATTTCCCATTCAAAATAGGAGGACTGTGTTTTAATTTTATGGGAATGTGTTGGCAACCACCAATTCTGTCAAATTTTATCATAATTAAAATTCATCACAAAGAGATAAAATCTTTCTATAGTTTCCTCCTCCTTATATTTATAAATGTTTTTGTCTTTTGTCTTCGAGGAGATTTATTGGGCTAGCTCATTGTATGAGTTTTTCGTTTAAATTTTTGTTTGCTTTGTTTAAATTTCATGACTGCAAGCATGGAATTGAAACAAAACTTGGTTTGGGTAATCATTTTTCAGTTGGTGATTTCTTCCTTTCTTTTTCTATGGAGATTACACCTTAAGGGGACCTATATGTTTATAAGTTTTAAGGGTTATGAGCTTATTGATTAATCCATTGTCACATTTCTTTTTGTACTATGGGAAGTATGACTTGATATTATCTTTGGTTAATTGCATAATTTTAATATTGGATATGCCTACTTGTGCAAAACATTCGATTAGCATTTGAAATATGCTCTTTTCTCTATCAGTCATATCGATTTCATATCAAACTGGTACATGACTGGTGTACTCACAATTACACGTCATTCTATTGTCATGTACATTTAAGGCTTTCATTCATTATTCGAACAGGAATTTGATAATGGTTGGGGTTTGATATTCATTGTGAATAGTGGTTCACAAGCCCATGCACCCTCTAGTTATCTGTCACTCCAAGGTCAAGTTTCCAAACATGATAACCTCCCAAGTTCGTAGGCATCGTGTCATTTTCACAGACCTCTCCTTGTTATTTGTCTATTGGAAGATGAAGCCTACCGCTCATGGTATTTATTGTCTTTGTTTCATAGAAACCATGGCCCCTATGGTTCGAATTGAACCTAATGGCTCTCAATCCCTTCTTTCACACAACAATTCCATAAACGATTTATAGGCGCATGGTTGGGACATTTTTATTCGAAAATTCAAAGGTTATAACCTGGCGGTCGCACAAGCCTTCGCTCAAATGTTTGATGGGTTTAGAGCCAAATTTGGGGATCTGAAATTGGAGGTAACAGACTCTATATCTCAAGCAACAGGACTTTCACAAGAAGGCGAAAAATGGTTCAAAAATGCCAAGTTGGAAGGTGTGCCTTGGATCCTGTTCATGGGCTCTAGGAAAATGATATGTTGCCCTAAAGGTACTCCTATTACCCTCTTGAAACCTCGGTGGCACGACCTACTTATGATTCTAAAATAGTTTATAATGTGAGAGGGTAGGTATGGTTTAGTGTTTTTGTATCATATCCAACTGTTGATATTGTTCATAGAGTTTAAGCTAAACATGCCCTTCTATTTGTTGATGAGCATGCACAAGATGTCAAAACGTTATAAGAAATAGAGCTTGAACCCTCAGTTGAGCCTCTTTCACCATGGGCTTATACGAATTTGGTTGTTGTATTATTTGGCTCAAATTAGAGACACCTGGAATAGCTTCCTGTGTCGAAACAATTTTTCCCTACCCGAGAGCACGGTGGACTCGCCTCTACAATTAAATATAAACCCTAAGCATTGTAAACCTATGACCGAAAGTCAAGGTGTCAATTCACATAGAGACCATGAGCTCACTGAACCAATTTATGCAAACCCCCCTGGGTAAAAAACCACAATGTAATTTCACACCCAGAAAATCATTAGAAGAGGTAGTGGATGTATTAAAATAAAAGGTTTCTCTTGTTCCTACTATTAAGTTGACTTAGGTTTTTAGTGACAATCCAACTGCTAAGAAAAAACATAAGAAGAAGAAACGGGGTAACTCAGACCTGAGTTTTGTAAACAAAAGACAAGGCGGGTTAATATCCAGGAGTCTGATAAATCGACCGTAGGATCATCTGAGCTCGATCTCGGTGATCGAGGTCAATGATCAATTAACCGATGATGAGATCAATGAATTCCTGTCCAAAGAATATGTGGATAATCATGGTCTCAGAAATGAAACAGTTGGTGAAGCTATTCAATATGATTTTGTTTCAAATTTACCTCCATTTCTAAAATATCCAGAGGGATTTGTTGGCATAGGCCATGATTTGAAACAAGCTACAAGAAAGATGGAAGCACCCATTACTGAGTGCACTCAACCTCTACCCGCTTTATCACCCGTGCACTGTAACAATTGTCTAGACTGGGTAGAATGGTATTACAGAGACATACCATATTTACAGGCACAATTAAAACATTTGGCTACTCGAAATTCTCTGCTTGAACGATAAAATCAAGAGTTAAAGGCATGCGCAGATCGGGCAAGTAAAAGGCCCAAAAGATCTGGTAGTGTGATTATCAAAAATGCAACCAAATTCAATGCCATCATTAATTCAAAACTATCCAACCCTTCATTGTCTAATTTCTAGAATGGTAAAAGTGGTTTTGATTTTATTTCATTTTATTATGTTATAAAAGTCAAATAGGAAGATTTATTTTTCATTTTCTTTGTTAATATAAGACTAGCTAGAGAATCTCATGATTTTGCAGCCTGTCTATTTCTAAATGTTAGTTTGTATTATTTTCTAAACATCAATTTCCTTTTGTCATCTACAGGAAAATAATAATTACGGTGCTATTCACAAGGAGAAGCCATCTTGGATTATACGTTGTATAGTTTATTAGTTTCCTTTTTGTTTGATAAAACTTTGTCATTATGTAATAAATTTTGATAAATAAACTCCTACAAGAATGGTTTCCTGTTGTACTATTTTTGTAAAGCA
>ML830135.1:35729-55919 GCA_009831015.1 Picea engelmannii | reverse complement strand
TTGAGATCAATTAGGTTACAGGTTATGCCATATATGTTGAGGTTCTCATGCACTCTATGGTGAGCACATGTCCCGAGTTGGAGCCAGATGTTATCCCCCACTTTTAGGGATAACTAGGAGATCATGTCTCGAGGCCCACAGGTCCTGGACATGGAGTACCGAGAGCCATATCGACTTGAGCATGGCCCTGAAGGGCCCATATTTTCTCCCTTTCAACACCTCCACTTTGTCAGCAGCAACAACATCCATCACCTTCGGCTTGGTCCTGTATCAGAGATGGTTCTTGCTCCATGAGGTAATGAGTTTGGGTATCATGGTATGTGTCACTCTGATCCTCAAAGCCTTTGAACATGTGCATTTAATTCATTTTGTTTCTAACAAACGTTTGGATCTTATACTTGTCCACTTGACCATGTCTGAGGGGAATGACAGGATGCCCTATTAAGCTTGTACCCATAGGTTTTGAGTTGCCACTGGGGGGATTTCTGAAAATTCATCGTCCGCTCCTGTCATATTACCACTTTTCCATCTTGCTTCCTGCTCATCCATCCCATTACATTTGTATGGACATTGGGTTGGCCAATCATTTAAGCGTTGCACCATGCCTTGTGGGAAGAAGGGGCTAAAATCCTAGAAGGTAAAAGAAAGCTGGAAAAAGATAAAAGCCTAAAAACTAAAACATCGAGATTCTTCGCCCAAGGATCCCCGAGAAAGCAGTAAAAAGCTTCCCGACAAGAAACAAGAGGGACCCATAAAGAATAATAAAGCAAGACCTAGTCAGAGGATAGGGGGTCTCATCACGAGCCAGCCTATTAGGTCCATGGGTACCTAGTAGTTGACACTACTAGCAGCTGGTTACCACGCCAGGGTAATGGATCTTGGTTGCATGGCCAAGAGAAAGGGGGTCTCATCACGAGCCAACCTTCTCATTTCTGTGAAAGTACTTGTGGGTAACACTACCACCACTGGTCACCACACTAGGGCAATGTCCTCTGATTAGCTTCTTGAATAAAAATCAATAAAGAATAAAGAATAAAAGGCATGAATGGGCTTGGAAACATTTGCATCCAAGACAGGTGTAGCCCACCTTCTACAAAGGCACCCACATGTAAACCCTACATTTCCCTTCTTTCACTACACCCCTTGTCAGGACATCCCTATCCACCTCACCCATTTGCATGACTTGGATTCACTTTCTTCCAGAAACTTCCATTTTCCAGTGGACACTAGCCTAATAGGATGCCCTATCACCTCCTCCAAACTTGTATTACAGATTTGTATAATGTCTTTGAGCACTTAACTCGGGTAAAAGGGGTTTTATGCACATGTTTAATAATATTGATGATGAAATGTGATTGACATTTCTATGATCCCTATGAGGTATGAGCCCATGGAGGGCGTAGTTGTTGATGTCAAGGATCATGCCTGACAGACAGGTACCACATTGGATAGGTACACATGGGGAGATAATTAGTCCGGACCTCCATGGGGCTGAAGAGCCCACCAGATGGATGTTGAGACCCCAGTAGGGGGCAGAGATAGGACAAAGGGGTTTGCACCGGAGAAGAGGAGGATGTTCCACAGAGACACCCTGGCAGAGCCTTACCTAGGGGGGTTGTGCCCTCTTCATTGGAACGTTGGCCTTGGAAGGCCTAGGACATCACCTAGGAGGTTCATGACGTCATCCAACTTCATGGATGTTTTGGGAGAAAATCATGGCAGTTTGGCATGTGTGGCAGATTGGAGAAGCCCAAGGATGGATAACATTTTGCTCCGGGAGGCTGCATTTTCCCTAGAAAGGGATAATATCACCCTAGAAGGGGCATGCCGTCTCACTTTTGCTTGATTAGGGTTTCATTTATTGCATTTAATGTAGAACAATATTATTTTGGTATTTTGGCCTTGTCGGCCTTTTAATGACCTACTTTTTAATAAAGGTCATTGGTATGGTATATATTGGTATGGTATATATTGCCACTCGTCATTAGAGTTTCTTTAGCATTTATTGTGAAGTGATATTGTAATCATTTCTATTGTATAAACATTGATTTACTTCATCAATATTATTGCTCAATTGCTTATTATCAGAAAGTCATTGATTATATGAAGTACTAACCAACAAGTAATCTTGCACATGTATAGTTTCTTTGTTTCTTTGTCTCGGGAAGGTACACTTCATGGTTAATACTTCCGGTTATCTTTTATCTTTATTGGCTATTAAGCTAGACTTTCTGATCAGGTGGTGACTTGTAAGGGGGAATATTATTACTTGGCCATAAGCCTTTGCCTTCTCAAAATCCCAGGTCAATGGGGACGTCTCCCCTGGGCCTTACCTCCCTAAACAGAAAGAGTTATCCCATTGAGGTGACAGTGGTGGGATAGTCTCAGTTACGCCAGTTTGACCTCCTTTCATCCGTCTTTTACCTCAACTACAAACTGTGCGATAACAACGCCCTTACCTAATAGGTAGGAACTTCAAGGTAAAAAAATATCATGACAGTCTTAAATACTTCTTGGAACAAAGACTATCTTCAGAATAACAACAAAAATGGGTGACCAAGATGTTGAGTTATGATTTTGAAATCATCTACAAAAAAGGGAAGCAAAATGTTGTGGTAGACGCACTCTCAAGAAAGGATGAAGATGTTGAGGCCTTTCTTTGTGGTATCTCGATCATCCAACCTGATTGGCTAATAGAAGCAAGGGATGAATGGAAGAATGGCGAAAAAGTGTGGACTCTCATTCAAAGATGCAACATGATTCCAGTGCATGAGATACATTTACTTGGAAAAATGATTTTGTATGGTACAAAGATCGCTTATATTTTTGTAAGAACTCCCAACTCTAACAAAAGGTACTTTTGGAATTTTACACCTCTCCGGTAGGAGGGCATTCGGGATTTTTGAAAACCTATCACAAGGTCAAGAAGGAATTTTTTTGGGATGGACTTAAAATCGATGTTCAAAGGTTTGTGGAAGAATGTTTAGTTTTCCAACAAAATAAGCTAGAAATAATTAAGACCCCAGGTTTTACAACCATTATCCATCCCAAGTCAGCATTGGGAGAAGGTTTCCATGGATTTCATCACAAGGTTACCAAAGTTTGAAAGAAAGAGTGTCATCATGGTGATGTTGATAGATTGACCAAATACACATACTTTTGTGCCCTCTATCATCCTTTCAAATCCAGTACAGTTTCCACCTCATTCATGGAGACAATTAAAAAGCTACATGGAATCCTAAAGATTATTGTAAGTGACAAAGATCCCATCTTCACTGGACATTTTTGGAAAGAATTCTTTTCTTGTTTGGGTACTCAATTGGTGCATAGCTCATATTATCATCCTCAATCTGATGGACAAACCGAGATAGTGAAAAAATGTTTAGAAGGATACCTTCGTTTCTTTTTCTCTAATAAACAAACACAATGGTTCAAGTGGTTACCCTTGGAAGAATGGTGGTATAACAATTCCTTTCATACTGCAACAAAAATAACATCATTTATGGCGCTCTATGGATATAACCTACTGTCCCTCAATTCTTCTCTAAAAGAAAAATCTAAGGTTCAAGCAGTGGAAGATCACATCGAGCATCAAAAAAAATTTCTTCAACCCTTAAAGTACAACATAACCATGGCACAAAATCACATGAAATAACAAGCAGATCAACGTCGTAGTGAAATAAGTTTTGAAGTAGGGGATTGGGTATTTTTAAGACTACAACCATACAAACAGATGTCCCTCAAGCAAGATAAGAAGGATAATAATGAATCACCAAAGTACTATGGCCCTTATAAGGTGTTGCAAAATATTGGTACTATGGCCCTTATAAGGTGTTGCAAAAGATTGGTATTATGGCCCTTATAAGGTGTTGCAAAATATTGGTACCATGGCATACAAATTGGAGCTGCTTGCATCTTCCAGAGTACGCCCAATTTTCCATGTTTCATGCTTAAAGAAGGTTATAGGTGACAAGATCCCAGTTCAAACTATATTGCTAGAACTTGACAAGGAAGGAAAAATCATATTGGATCCTGAAGCTATAACTGACACAAGAATTCACCAACTAAGGAATAGATCCATTTCAGAGTATCTCATTAACTGGAAGAAACTACCTGATGAAGATTCCACTTGGGAAGATGAGTCTTTTATACAGAAGGATCAATAATTACTCAAAGGTTGTGGACAACACTTGTCTAAAGGGGAGGGGCATGTTAATCCCTAAATAGTGGCACATTACCCCTTAATTGGAGCATATTACATTATTATTTTTATTTTATTTATGCCGTCTTGGGTTCATTAGTTGTAATTGTACCTCCTAGTATCCTATAGTTACCAAGGAGACCTTTTCATTTGGAATCATCTTGTATTTGTGAATTCATATGATGTATAAGGAGGTTTCCCCCTCGAAGAGGCTTATTATCTGAATTTCTCTCTTTTTCAAGGCGTTTAGTACTTATTCTGAGGTTTTTATACTATTTTTATATTTGGTTCCTAACAATGCACTCCACCTTTCCTTCTTTGTGCTCATTGGATTATGTACTATTAATACTCATACCGATATACAAATCCCTGAATTCATCATCACGACTGTAAGTTCTCTGTGCATCTTCCATGCTTTTGACTCTCTACGTTGAGTCAGTCCTAATCTAATCAATCTTGATTTTTCAAAACGTGTAGGAAATAAGATTTGTTAGATGACTTCATGTGGCAACTCCATGAAAACTCTGCACAATTTTGTCAGAATCATCTCTTCTTATTTCTTGGGTGATTTTAACGTCCAAATTCAAAATTTCTAGGTGAATAATTGGACTCTTCTGTCCAAAAATTTCCCATCATATACTCCCTTGTGCAATTATGAGTCTTACGTAGTAATTTATGGTCATTTGGAGTTCACCTAAATACCCTTTTTCTCTTTCTTTCTTCTTTCTAAAGCTTGTGCGCGCACTAGTATTCAACACGTACCAATGTGCGATGTCAATATTTAACATATACACCACGTACCAATATTACGCATGCACCACAAGTTATACTCCACACAACCCAAAATTTTAGTGCACATACCTGCACACCATTATTTTCTATGCATTTCCAATGCTCCACCCCACAATGTCAACGCTTAGTGCGCACACTTATTTTCTCTTATTTTATGAGAACCAAGGCCGCATTGTAATTCCAAATTTGACCACTTACCAGTCTGAATTTTTCCTTAAGTAGATACTCAACTCATGCAAGTTCAATGTTGAAACTGGAGCTCTAATACCAATCTGTAACGTTCCCCATTTCCAACACTTATAAAATGCTCTAATACCATGTTGTAACATCCTGAGCTCACTGCTGAGAAATGCCACTCCAAAAATATCTCGTGCACATATTCTACACTATATCATTCCCTGTTATAGTCAAACTTGAAAATATGTATAGGAAACTCAAGGTAACACACACGATCCCAAGCTGGATCACGCCACACCATTTTTCCTCTTCTGGCACTAGTTATAACACTGGAATTAACCCATAATACAATTGCACGCACAATCATTCTTAGCACACAAGTATCACTATGTGTGTAACTACTATGAACACATGATTACTATTGCACGTCCAACCATTCTGGCACTGCATGCAAGTTCATTTCTCCTTGTGCACACATATCTTCATCCTTGCACGCACAATGAATCTAGCCTCTTGTGCACATATATTATTTCCCTACGCGCACGACAATTCTAGCCTCGCCTTGGAAACTGATTGTCGACGATTACAACTGCGTGAGACATCCTCCGGGACACAAACTGAGTGAGTTGGCATGTGAGAGAGCCCATGAGTTGGGTGTGCCCATGAGATGGGTGTGTCGTTTCTCTTTGAGATGTATTTGGAATGTTGTGTGCCCCTGTGTGGGGAAGAAGCCCATGAGATGAGTGTGTCGTTTGAGATGAAACGATGTGTACCCCTTTGAGGGTTGAAGGAGCCCATGTGATGGGTTTATTGTTCTCCTCTATGTAGAGAGTTGAGACGATGTGGTACTCCAGATGATTCTCCTATGAGACTCAATGAGATAGATATATGTTGAGTAGGACTCCCTGTGGCTGAGCACAGGTGGATGTGATCCTAGTGGCTGAGCACCAATGAGTGAGTGAGTGTGTGTCCAGATGATTTTCATGTGAGACTCTATGAGATAGAGATCTGTTGAGTTGGATGTCCATGTGGTTGAGCACAGGTGGACATTCCCATAGTGGTTGAGCACTAGTGGGTGTGTGAGATCCCTTGCTATATTATCTAAGAGTTAGATTTACCTGTAACCCTAATTGTGATGTAAAGGGTACATGTCGGCCCCACCATAAAGTGAAAGATAATTAATGTAAAATATAACTAATATGGTTATTATTAATTATATTCTGATTTATTGAGGTCGGCCTTGTTGTGCCAATAGACACCACTTTGGATGTATCCAGTCTAGTATAAATAAAGGTGATTTCCCCTTTGAGGAAACATAACACACATGTGATTTTTGAAATTTCAGCAAGTACATGTTCTAGGGTTGAAGTACGCACCTCTCTTGGGCGCTAGCCTTCTTGGTTTTTGAGAGAACCCTTTTGTGTTCTAGGTCTATGGTGTGGGAGGTCTTTCTCTTGAGAATATAAAAAAGGATTGTTGGGTTTTCTTCCCTTGTTGAGAAGGGTTTCCCAGGATATTTCGTGTGTTCTTGTGCATGGTATTTCTTCTTGTGATCATGGTTATTGCAACGATTGTTAATGGTGTAGCTGCATTTTTCTATGGTTCAATTAAATGATAAAAATGAAATAAACCTCATGCTTAAGCCTAGCATAGTGAAAATTCAACATGGCACCAGAGCTTAGGTCTCGAAGAACCCATTGCACAAGCATTAAAGCAACTGTCCTCTTATTTCTGCAATTTTGTACGACCCTCTAAGGTTTTTCTGCAATTCTGTACAACCCTCTCCTTTTGCGTGATTTCAACACGTTACACTTGGATGTTGGGGCTGAAAATTGGACAGGAGTGTACGACCTCCTTCAGTGCACCTCCAAAGACTCTCAAAGTGAATTTTGTGAGCATTTTGAATTTTTGGCCCTAGGGTTTCTAGGGTTTCACAATTTTCTGCATAAATTTCAAAATTAGGGTTTTTGTAGCTCATTAAAGGAGTTTTTCAGCTCACCGATGTTCTTTTGACTTTCAAGGCTTATTGTTGGTAGTCATAAGCCCAACAAAACCTAAGGTTTCTAGCCTAGCCTAGCCGTTAGGTTTTCTATCCTAGTTGGCAAGGGTTTGTGATGAATTTGAAAATACGAAGAACATAAACTTGGTGGAGGATAGGCTTGATGGATCAAGCAACTTCAATTCCTGGAATTCAAGACTTCAATTCACCTTTGAAGAGGAAGACTTATTATGGGTGATACAAAAATGTTTACCAGAGACAACTATCGATGAAGAGAAGGAAGAGAGGAAGGAAGATGACGTCAAGGAAAGGAAGATAATATTCTACTCAAGCTCTTACATTGAAGGGGCATCTTCAAAATATCAAGATGACAAGAGGCGATACCATTTCTATATTCTTCATGAAGATGTAAGAGATCAGAGATCAGCTAGGTGCCAATTGGAGAAATCATATCAACACTCTTAGGTATGCACTTGTATATATTATTTGTATCATTGTCATGAGGGTACTTGCAAGAGGAAGGAACCTTTGTTGCAATCATGGATCCAGAGGAATCTCAGTGCATTCAAAGGAACAACACACTGGAAGTAAAGACTCTAGGTTTGATTTTTTTAATTATCATGTCACTAACCTACATTTATAAGTTTTCTACATTAAAAGTAGGTGTTTTAGCTGTGACAAAAATCCTTAATTTTTTTTTATTCTAGAGATGTACTCATAATTCTCCTCTAGGAGATATTCTTGTTTTGTTTCCTTTCGTTTGTTTTCTTATTCTAGGAAGGTTAATAACAAAGGAATATGTTTATCCTTCATAATTCAAAGGGAGTCACTTGACTCAGAGGGAGTCAAAAATATTTGAGAAGGAGGAAGAACATAACCATCATTGAGGCAACCAAAGCAATGATACATGATCAGAGTCTACTTATGATTTTGTGGGCAGAAGCATCCATGACAACAATATATGGTCAGAATAGGAGTCCTCACCAAATTTTGAAGAACATGACTCCCGAAGAAGCCTTCACCAGAGTGAATCCTAAGGTAGGACACTTCAGGATATTTGGGTGTCCAGGTATATCTTCATGTACCCAAATAAAAGAGATCAAAGCTAGACCCCTCAGGAAGAAAGGGCACATTTGTGGGATACAATGAATCTTAAAAGGCTTACTGAATCTACATCCCTGGTCAGAGACAGATTGAGGTAAGAAGAGACTTTATCTTTGAAGAAGAGATAGCCTTTCAAATATCCAGAGAATCTCAAATGGAGATTGACAGTGAGACAATAGCTTCTCCCCCTTCAGCAGTTCAGAGGGAGACAACCATTATTCCAGTTGATCTAGTTGATCTTGTTTCTCCAGTTGATGTTCCCAGAGACATTGCAGTAGGCCATAAAAGGCCTATCTGGGCTTGAAAAACTCTGCAAGAGGCAGAGGGACATGCAGCTCCTCAAGGAACATTTCGAGAGAGGAAGAAACCAAAGAGACTTTCTAGCTAATTTTCATCCATGAGTCACATCATTGATTATGAGCCTTCTTGTCATGGAGAAGCGACAGGTGAGCAAGTATGGCAAGATGCCATGATAGAAGAATATCATTCCATATTGAAGAATGATGTGTGGGATATTGTTCCAAGACCAGAAGGGAAGTCTGTAATGACTTCCAAGTGGATCTATAAGATCAATCATGCAACTGATAGAAGTGTCCAGAAATACAAAGCGAGTTGTGTAGCCAGGGGACTCTCACAAGTAGAGGGAGTTTACTATGATGAGACATATGCAACTGATGGAAGTGTCGAGAAATACAAAGCGATATTTATAGCCAGAGGACTCTCACAAGTAGAGGGAGTTGACTATGATGAGACATTTTATCCAGTAGCCCGATACACTTCCATCCGTACTATCGTTGCACTAGCTACATCCATGCGTTGGAAACTACATCAAATGGATGTAAAGACAACATTTCTCAATGGTGAGGTTGAGGAAGAAGTTTATATCGAGTGTCCAGAAGGATTCATGATACACAACAAGAAATCTCATGTGTGCAGGTTGAACAAAGCCCTGTATGGACTAAAGAAAGCACCTCATGCTTGGTATGAGAAAATGGATGGAGTCTTGAAGAGTTTGGGCTTCAACAAGAGTGTTGTCAATCCAAACCTATATTATCATATTGTTGGTAATGAGTGCCTAATCCTGATCCTATATGTGGATGAATTAGTCCTCACCAAGACTTATTGTTGAATGCAAGAAAGCATTGACTTCTAAATTTGAGATGAAGGATTTGGGTATGATGCACTACTTCTTGGGACTAGAAGTATGGTAGAGGACTGATGAGATTTTCCTGAGTCAAGGAAAATATACAATAGAGATATTGAATAAGTTCGGTATGAAAGAGTGCAAATTCATGCCTACACCGATGGTGATGGATTTGAAGAAAATGAATGATGCTTCTACCGATTCAGGCGAGATTGATAAACATTTGTACCAACAACTGATTGGATCACTGATGTATCTAGTTAACACCAAACCTGATATATGTTATGTAGTGAATGTACTTAGTCAGTTCATGAGTCAGCCAAGACAAAATCACTGGATAGTAGCGAAGCATGTATTGAGATATCTACGAGGCACAATTGGATATGGCCTCAGATATGCCTCCAGTGTAGACTTGAGCTTGTTAGGATATGCCGATGCCGATTGGGCATGAAGCACAGTGGACCAGAAGAGGACATCCGGTTGTTGTTTTACCTTGAGGTCTACCATGGTTTTCTGGTGTAGTAGGAAACAAAGCTTTGTGGCCTTGAGTATCACAGAAGCAGAGTATATAGCATTAAGTGTGGCAGTTCACGAAGCAGTGTGGCCTACCATTATTCATTGTGATAACCATAGTTGTGTGAAGCTCTCTGAGAACCCTGTATTTCACGATAGATTGAAACACATTGAGATAAAATATCATTATATCAGAGACATGGTGCAGAGGAAAGAAGTACACATGCAATACCTTCCTACAGATGAGCAAATTGCAGATATCTTCACCAAACCGCTTTCCAAGACGAAGTTCGAGTACTTTCGTGAGAGACTTGGCCTAGTGGAGAATGCCTCCCTAGCTGAGAGGGAGTGTTGATGATTACAGTTGCATGATACATCCTCCAAGACACAGACTGAGTGAGTCGACCTGTGAGAGAGCCCGTGAGTTGGGTGTGCCCATGAGATGGGTGTGTCGTTCCTCTCTAAGACGGATATGGAATGCTCTGTGCCCCTATGTGGGGAAGATTCCCATGAGATGGGTGTGTCATTTCTCTCTGAGATAGAGATGGAACATTGTGTGCCCATGTGTGGACAAGATTCCCATGAGATGGGTGTGTCGTTTCTCTCTGAGACAGAGATGGAACGTTGTGTGCCCATGTGTGGAGAAGATGCCCATGATATGGGTATGTCGTTTGAGATGAAATGATGTGTACCGCTATGAGGGGTGAAGGATCCCATGTGATGGTTTTACTGTTCTCCTCTATGTAGAGAGGTGTGACGATGTGGTACTCCAGATGATTCTCCTGTGAGACTCAGTGAGATAGATATTTGAGTAGGGCATCCCTATGGCTGAGCACAAGTGGACGTGATCGTAGTGGTTGATCATTAGTGAGTGTGTGTCCATATGATTCTCTTGTGAGACTCAGTGAGATAGATATATGTTGAGTTGGAGGTCCCTGTGGCTGAGAATAGGGGGACGTTCCCCTAGTGGCTGAGCAATAGTGGGTGTGTGAGATCGCTTGTTATATTTTCTAAGAGTAATATTTACCTGTAACCCTAATTGTGATGTAAAGGGTACAATTCGGCCCCACCATAAAGTGAAAGATAATTAATGTAAAAGATAATTAATATGGTAATTATTAATTATATTCTGAGTTATTGAGGTCAACCCTGTTGTGCCAATAGACACCACTTTTGATGTATCCAGACTAGTATAAATAAAGGTGATTTCCCCATTGAGGAAACATAACACACATGTGATTTTGGAAATTTCAGCAAGTACATGTTCTAGGGCTGAAGTACGCACCTCTCTTGGGCGCTAGCCTTCTTGGTTTTTGAGAGCACCCTTTTTTGTGCCAGGTCTATGGTGTGGGAGGTATCTATCCTAACAATATAGCAAATGATTGTTGGGTTTTCTTCAATTGTTGAGAAGGGTTTCCCAGGATATTTCTTGTGTTCTTTTGCATGGTATTTCTTCTTGTGATCTTGGTTATTGCAACAATTGTTAATGGTATAGCTGCATTTGTCTATGGTTCAAGTAAATGCTGAAAATGAAATAAACCCCATGCTTGAGACTATCATAGTGAAAATTCAACATTGATGACCATTATTACAAAGTTAACTAACATGAATACTTAATAAATGTCATACTTTGCATGTGTGAAAACAATATTGAATAACAACATCATGCTTACATGTGCAAACAACATTATACATAATAACGACAATTAATTATATGAAACACAATACATAAAATAATCCCATATAAGACATAGATAATTAAGCACACAATAATTTAGACAAGCACATAAAGGACACTTATATTTTATAAAGAGTCACCAACGACACACAGAGCTCAGATATTCCTCCCATCCATAAAACTTGTTTCTTATAAAATTTCAACAACATGTCACCCCCAAGTTGGGGCTCAAACTTCACCAGGGAAAAAGGATTCCTAATGCTAGGCTAAGTTATGCCAATCAATAGAATTGCTCAGTCCAAGGTGCTCAACTGTTGCAACTAGCCTATAGTCTCTCATTCCCCACATGCATGTCCCACCCCAAGAAGTGTGCCCCTTCTCTGCTCAACAGTCCCTCCGTTGCCCCATTTCCCTTCCAAGGCTTCAACAACATGTCCAAAAAGAAGTATCAAATCCTTGTAACTAATTCCCACCGCACCAGGGAACAATTCCCAAAAAATATTGTTGGAATATTCACCAATATTGAGAGGGGGGTGAATTAGTATTGAGTACTTTTACCATTTTTAATCACAACATGTCAATATTAACTTATCAATAATTCCATTCACTTGTGATTTCATTTCACATATCATGAACATATAACCATAAATAGTACCATTCAACAATGCATCGCATCATACACACTGCACAAGAGATTTTTACGTGGAAACCCAAATGGGAGGAAACCACATAATGATTTTCTTATAACATGTCAAGAATTACATTCATAGGAAGCACCAACTTCCAAGAATCTCCATCACCAACTGGAAGGAGGCTCCAACCCCCTATTTATAGGCTCCAACCTGAAGGAAGCTACAACCCCCTAGATTTTCTAGCTCCAACTGGAAGGAGGATCCAACCCCTTGATTCACAGGCTCCAACTTGAAGGAAACTCCAACTCCCTGTATTCTATAGCTCCAGCTGGAAGGAGGCTCCAACCCCCTAGTTTACAGGCACAAACATGAAGGAGACTTTAATCTATTGCCTTGAACCACCCTGTCGCCTTGAAATATAAATGGAGACTCAACCTATCACTGTCACTGATACTCAACCTATAACTATCGCTGCTAGTCAACCTGTCATTATCACTGATAATCAACTTGTCACTGTCATTGATAATCAACATGTCACTAATAATGTCACTGATACTGATACATCATCATCATCATCAAAACCATATCTACTCACATAAATCATATGTCAAGATCACCAAGAATATCACCCTGGTATACATTAAACAATGTGCCAACATATGCCTCAAGCATATGCCAAAATCATCGAAGATACAAGCCTCAACCAAGTGCTAAAACATGCCTTAACCATGTGCCAAACCATACATGATACACGCCTCAAACTTGTGCCAAAACATCCATAACAGAACCCAAGTATGTACCAAGATATGCCTCAAACCATGTCTCAAGCATGTGCCAAAATATCCATGATATGTCTCAAACCATATACCATAACCATGTGCCAAAGACCTCAAACATGTACCAAGATATGCCTCAAGCAAGTGTCATAACATGCAAACCATATGCCATGATCTCCAATATATAACTCAAATCATATACCCAAAATCACCAACATATGTCTCTAGTCATGTGCCAAAATATGCATCAAACATGTACCAAAATCACCAATAAATGTACCTCATACATGTGCCAAAGATGTGCCTCAAACCATGTACTAAATTTGTGCCTCAACATGTACCAACATCCCCAAGACATGCCTCAAGCATGTGCCATAACATCATCAAGAAATACCTCAACATGCATATAAACATACCTTTAATCATGAAGATAACATGGTGCATAAGATCTCAGACTGTCATACCTTCCTCATATTCTTTCTCAAGACACAAGAATATTCTTTAACATTTACCTCAGTCTCGTTGGACAAAATTGGTCATCTCGCAGGGCCTCGCATGAAAACACCATGACAACCCGTGGGGGTCTCACGGGACACCTTGTACTTGACCCATGGGGGTCTCGCGGGACACCCCGTACCTGACCCATGGGTGTATGCTCAATTATGGTTTATAAAAAAACCCTTCTCCCATTTGCAACTCTGAGACCTTTACACTCCTTCGCTACTTCATATTCACTAAGAGATCACTTTCTCACTTGATAGATATTCAATGAACTTTCTCATGCCCAAAATGAGAGGATCCTTGAAGTGTATTTATACTTTTCCAAGTGAATTTTTTACTTGAATTTAGGGCCAACCCATAACTTCTTGTTTGCAAAAAAATTTCTTCTTTTCCTCAATTTTGGGGTTGACTTGTAACTTCTTGTCCTTATATCCAAGGCTTCTTGACCATACTCTAAGGATTCGTCTTTAAGAGGGCATAACTTCTCAATTGTGAGGAACCACGTGGCATGCCACCTACTATTGGAAACAACCTGAAAAGAACTATAAATGTATGGTGGTTTTGTATGCAATTACAATGTCCTTCATACTCTTTTTCTCCAATCAACTTCGGGCTTCATGACCACACCTTTGGGGCTTCTTAACCACTTAGCCATATTTCCAAGGCTTCTTATAGACTCCGGGGCTTCTTAACCTCTTAACCACTCAGCCATATTTCTAGGGATTCTTGTAGAATTATTCAAAGCATCTTTCTATGAGGGACATGATTAAAATTACACCATAAGGGGACCACTTTGGAGACCTCTTCAAATACACCCATTACTTCTAGAGGATTCTAGACTTCTTCTAGGGTTGACATCACCCATTACTTCTAGGGGATTCTAGACTTCTTCTAGGGTTGATATTAATGACAACCAAATTTCCAACAAATATTTCACCAGGAGAGAATTCTCACAAACCTGACAACTCGCCTCTTCGACAACAAATATCTCACTTGGAGAGAATGCTCGCAGGCCTGAAAACCCACCTCTTTGACAACAAATCTCTCACCCGGAGAGAATGCTCACGGGCGTGAAAACCCTCCTCTTCAACAACAAATTTCTCACCTGGAGAGAATTCTCTCAGGCCTGACAACCCGCCTCTTCTACAAAAAATATATGGTTCCTAGATGGAAACCCCTTCCCAAGATTTTCTCTGTAGGTAAGGTAATGGGAAATCGCAGCTCAGATGGTATGAATGAATGATGATGGAAAAATGAGTGAATCCCCCCAAAATACACTAAGGATTAGCAATATATTTTCATGGTCATAACTGGACACTTGTCACCTTCAGAATTAGCTTTAGTCACTTGGTGACTCGTTTCCCTCTCTCGGGAACTTAGGATAAGTAAATATACATAAATTATGCTTTTTCATAAATATTAATAAAATATTCCCTTGTACTTAAGCCCCCTTGGCTTATCCTTTCTTCATAAAATTTTAGCCCCCTTTTTCCCTTTTCGGTGGACTTTAGCCCCCTGTCTCTTTTCGTCTGATTGGTTTGTGTGCAACAATGTGATTTTAATAATAATTTGAGTGTGATTACATTTTACAAGGATAGGCGCACTAGATTGTTTTTTGCATCTCGAATCACCATCCCAATAACCACACATTCTCTCTGTCCTCAAATACACACACACACACACAACTCGGTCTGGTGCGCACTTCAAGGTAATCCTCGCGCATTTACTCGTGTGTGAAAAAAAATATGGAATGTGCACACTCTTCCATGGATGTGCAATCCATGTGCACTTAATCATGTGTGCGACACGCTGTGGAATGATCATGATCTTCCTTTGGCAAACAATCCTCACGCACTACTCAGATGCGTGCAAAACTGAACCAAAACTTGGTGTCGACAGCTCACCAACCTATATGTACATTTACATTTTCATTTACAATTGGGGTTCATATCAGGGTTATTACATACAACATGATTTCTTCATTGCAAACTAATAAATTGTGTAAGTAAGACAATCTTATAATGATCTTGACTAATAAGGAAGCACTAGTGAAAGGGTTAGCAAGATATTAAACTAGTTTTTTTGCAAATTTATTTTACTTATTAGTTGTTTAGGCAAAGGAAAATCACATCATTTTGAAGGTCATCCTAAGTAGGCACAACAATTTTATTTCACAACATCCAATTAGAACAAGGTACTAAAACAACGAGATTTAAGATACTCTAGTCGATAGCACACATTATTTGGATTAAAGAAAGAGTACCCTGTGCAATTTGGTAGGAGGTGGTTGGCCCCTTATCTTGTCACTAATGTTTTTGGGCTTGTAAAACCACTTTATCACAAGAATGATACCTGCAAAAAGAAACGACCCAAGTCCACCCCAAGGAAGTTTAGTTGGGTTATTTATGAAAAATAGTATTCACACCAAAGGAGGGATATTCAATTGCTTTTCAATTGAGATGTGGGATAAAAAGAGAACAAATTGGTTCAATACTAGAGACATAACACTCGCAATTTGGATACAAAGTAGGTCCCAATGAAGATTCCTTGGTTTTGACTGTTATTGTCTAATAATTCACAATGCTTGAAATAAGTGTTGTACATAAACCATCTAAGTGGCAGGCCCAGAGTTGGTTTCCCAAATGGGACATTGGCCAAAACATAAAGTAATAAGAAAAGGATGAATAATTTTTAGATTTTTTGAGTTTTTTTTTGTAATATTTTGGGGCTTATAAATCCCTTTTGGGGAAAAACCTTGAAAATTAAAAAATCGACAAAAATAATGCAAGTACAAATACAAAATAACCCTCATGACCATACCAAACAACTAGCTAACATGTGGATGGGAGGTAAGACCCAACCATCTCTAAGGTCCTCCATCACCTTCAACTTGGACTATGTTATCATTTGAAAGGAAAATATGGAAAACTACTAAAAGAGAAGTAAACAAAAATGATAATAAATAGATACATCACTGAAAAGCATTATTGCATCTTTAAATAGTTCATTTTTAAGCTAAGAGATGAAAACAATGTAAAAGAGTGTTGAATTATGTGTGTTTTACATTATTGAAGTAATTGTTTTTTGTTTTTGTTCAATGTCCTAGTTGGCACTTATTCCTTAAATAGTTCTTTGGGGGGTCCCTACTACTTGGGAAAGGTAGAAATGGTAACCTAAGTTGTTGTCTTGCAAGGACCGACAATTTTTGTGTTTATAATATGGATGATAAACAAAAAACAAGATTTTGTCCCTCAAGGGTATACAATTTTGATGTTTATAAAATGAATGTGAAACAAAAAGAAGTGAAAAGCCTAAAAAATTACAATCACATCTATATGAAAGAACGTGACCTTTTATTTCCAAGAAAAAACCTAAGGGGGAATCCTTGGGCACTTCCCTACATTTCATGGATGTACACAGGGAAACCCATTGATGTTGATTACTATGCCTAACATGGTAAGGGCATTGAGTGAGGCATGCAACAAAGGAAACCAACTTGGGGGATCAACCTTGAAACCTTCTGCATGAAGCTCAATGCACTCAACCACTTGAGTTATTCCACTGGGTTTATATGAAATAAGATGACTTATGCCAACTTCTCACTAATTAAAACGAAACAATGCACATTCAAATGCAAATCATCTAGTAGATATTGTTGTTCATAATTTTTAACACACTAACCTATAGCAAGCTAGACATATTTAACCCTAATAATGGTAAAAGGGGGAAAATACATAGAAATTACAAAATAGGACAAAATGATATGAATTGGATCCTCACCCAACATACTTTGTAAAATTGTAATCATTACTTTTTATTTATGTTTGTCTTTTAGGAAAAATTGGAAGTGGACACGAACCACGTGACGATTGGCCTTCAAGGGGCAATGCATTAAAAGAATGAACGTTGAAGCAAAGAAAACAAAAATGAGGGAGATGGAAGGAGAAAAAGGGAAGGATAGTAGCAAAAGTTAGAGATTGAAGAGGGTAGCCTATTGGAGGTTGAGTGGATGGAGGAGTTAATGTGCATGTTCACTATAAGTGAAGGCGTCTCTTAGCCATGGATTGATACAATTTTTAAACTCAAAGTGAGTAACAATACACAAAGTCTGTGTATAGCTCACTCATTTGTAATTTTCTCCCGAGAATAGTAAAAATTTAGAGAGGATTCTTCTTAATTAACCACAGTGAGAGACATGTTTTTCATCAACGTTTTGAATCTCAATACATAGATTCATCTTCAGGACAAGAAGTCATTGATAGGATAGCCAAAATATTGAAAATAAAGGAGATTACTACCTCTTTCAAACCACTAATAACCATTAGACACAAAATGAGGTCTTTCAAAGACCCCATTGACCAATGTCAAGAAAAATGTGTCTATAAGGTTTATTGCTCATGTGGGAAAATATTCATTGGTTAAACTGGTAGATCATTCCAAATAAGGATTAAATAACATGAGGGAGACATTAAGAATGAACATGTTCGCACCTCAGCCTTAGCAGAACACTCCCTCAAGACAAAGCATCATGTGATCCTAGAGGATACCACAATCCTTGCAAAATAAAACCACTATTACAAACGATGCATTAGAGAGGCACTAGAGATAATAAAGCATCCAAACAACATAAACAAATATGGTGGTTTGGAAATAAGCAACAATTGACTCCCCTTAATAAGCTAACAAAGAGACCAAGAATGAGCAAGTTTGAGTGTTAGGGTTTGGCTTCTTCCTCCCTTCTTTTTTTTTTTATTTTTTCGTTTTATTTTCTTTTTCTTTGGTTTTTGGCTTATCATTAGTTTCCCTTAGTTCCTCTCTAGATATTTTTTATGGTAGGTTAAAACCCTATTATACTAACATAATTATAAATGTTGATTAAGGTTAGTTGTCATTGATGTCAATCCTTGAAGAAAGCCCGGTAGCACAAAGGTTTGGGTAATGGACCCAAGTTTGTTTGATGTAAAGATGAATCATTATTTTCTTGTCATGGTTGATAAGAAGTACAGATGGATGAACTCCAAAGTGGTCCCCTTATGGTGAAATCCCTCACGGGAAGACGCTTTGTGGATTGAGTTATCCTAGAAGTATGGTTAGAGAACCCATGCTCATTTCTGGAATAATGAGATGAAGGTTAGTGAATTTTTTAGTGACACTATTCTATATGGATATTTCTTGTCATTCCATTTCCAGTGGTATGTGGAACGTCACATAAATCCTCACAGTTAGAGAGTTATGGCCATGAGAAGTTGGAGAACCCAGGTTTGGGTAATGGACCCAAGTTTGCTTGATGTATAATGGTATGAGTTTTGATATATTTGCAGGTAATACTATTATATATGGATATTGCATGTCATTCCATTTATGGTGGTATGTGGAACACCACATAACTCCTCACGGTTTGAGAGTTATGGCCTTACGAAGTTGGATGACCCTCATATGTCATCTAGAAGCCCCAAAAGGTCAAAGTAGTCAAAGTGGTTTAAGAGATTTTAAAAGGTAAATCATAAAGTGAAGTGATGCATGTACTATAATTCAAAGTGAATACAAAATAAATTATTTCAATAATAAATTTAATGGAGAAATTAGAAGTGGTTTAACCCTAAAATAAGGAAAGTGAGCAAAGTGACCTAGAAGATGTTTTTAAGCTACTTGGAGAGTATAAATAAGAAGCAATGTTCTCTCATTTAAGATACACTTGAGCATATTGAATACCTATAGTTTTATGAGGTAACCAAAGGATATCTAAGACAAATTTCCGAGGAAAGGTGAAGAAAAGAAGGCCGAAATTCAAGTAAGGATAAATTCTTTTGATGATGCTCTCTAAGGTATGTTATTTACAGGTCATCTCACCATTTTCGCAATAATTTTTTTTCTATAATGATTCAGACCGTGAAATTGCTATTACATTGAGGAAACATATCCAAGTATATGTGGTAAAAAATTAAGCTTGTGGGTCGTTGTATTTTTGGAGTTACACTCTGTGGAAAATAGGGTTTGTGGCTAGTCCTGAAACTAGTAAAAAACATGTGTTTCGGATAAAAACATCATAACTTATTCATAACAGAACCAAATTCAGTAAGAATAAATGTGTTGGTTATATTACAGTATATATTATGCTTTGTAATATTTTCAGATCAATTCAACAAATATTTCGTGCTGGGCATGTTCTACAAGGTCGATCTCTAGAATAATCCATAATTCAGCAAGGTATGCCATTTTTGCTATAACTCCTTTTATGAGAGGTTCCAAGTAGTGAAACCTGTAGGAATTGCATAAAACACACTGAAGAACATTGTATATCAGTTTCAAATCTTTATTCATTACATGTACAAAGTTATGATTATTTCAATTTAGGGTTGTTGACTAATCCAAAACTAGTCATGTGAGACTAAAGAAAAGTTTGATGAAAATGATAGTCTCTTGTTGTTTAAAGTTAAGGAAGGTTTGCAGGTATGTGATCATATACACCAGGTCTATTACAGAGTTACAAATCATATTTGGATGATGAAATTGATGAGAGATTTTGGTTGAGGTACAATTTGGGTACATGATTGAGACAAGTAGTTGATGAGTTGACACATACATGAGGTGTATAGTTGATGATTTTGGTACATATTAACGAGTCATAGTTGATGAGTACTTGACACATGATTGGTACATACTTGGTACATGG
>ML830135.1:0-34888 GCA_009831015.1 Picea engelmannii | reverse complement strand
TATATATATATATATATATTAAAAAAGTAAATCTAGGTAAATATAAAAAATATTTAATTTTAGGATAAATTTGAAAATAAAGATATTTAATTTCAAGATAATTTACAGATATGAAATATCTATTTTCTGGATAAATTACAAATTTTAAATATGAGATATCTATTTTCGAGGCAAATCTGCATAGCAATATTGCCTTTAATTAGAAGACAATATTTGTATCAGAACAAAATGTGCACTAAGGTACTCTGCCTGAAAATAATAATGTGTTGTGTTCAAAATTTTAAGTTAGTTTTTCACATGTTAGGCTCATTGGGTTAGAGAAAATTTGTGTATGCAACTCAAACCACTTAGAGATAACCACCTAAACCAGTTACAAATAAAATCCTAAACATGACTGACACTTCTGTAAACCTAAATTCTTTATAGCATTATGAGAATGACAAATAAACTCTTAAACATGATAGACACTTTTGTAAACCTAAAGCCTTTATAGAAACCTCAAAATGAGAGCTACAGGGTAATCACACACAAATTGATGAGACATGTTGGATACACAAGCCATTACCTTTCAAATTATAACAAATCTAACTAATGATCATAAACAACACACCACAACATTTTTAAAATAATTTCAGTGGAGAACCAAAATGATTTATTGGATTACCAATGGAGTGATTTTGTGTCTTTGAATTATTAGGTTGTTATAATAGTAGAAACATGTAATATTTTGTTTTTATTAAGTTTAATATGGATATGATCCAATATTTTGTCCTTTTACAAATGATATTTTTAAATTTATTTGTACTATATATTTATTAAATATTGAGAAAAATTAAATGAAATAATTGAAATTCAAGTGTCTAAATCATTAAAAGATATATAAATATACACATTTTAGTTATAATTGGATGAGAAAAAAGAATTTTGCTTTTGTAATTGTATTGTTTAACCAATATTATGGTAAATTTATTTTTACTTTTACATTTTCTAAATATAAAAAAAATTAAATGAAACAATTAAAAGTCAATTTTTTACATCATTAAAAAAATATATATATACATTTTACTTATAACTTTTAAATAAAAAAAATCCTCTAATTAACTTAAGAAATACATACACCAATTATACAATCCAAATTCACTATAAAGTGTACAAACATCAATTGTGTCACAATACCCAATGTGCCTTAAGGGAAATATGACAGGAATCTTCATGCATTCACTAAGAAGGCACAACCGAATTTCCAAGTGCCAAGACTTCTTCACCGCCATGAGGGAATAATTTGACAAGAGCAGATTGTAGCTCTTGCAGTTGGGTGAGAAAATCATTGAACTGAATAATTGGCAAGAGGAGAGGTTCATTGAGGTCACTGCTCACCTATACCATGGACAACAAAGGAAGAGGCCTTGAATAAGCTAGAAGTAGTTGTCCAAGAGACCAAGCAAGCCCCTTCCATTGCCACTGTCAAAGCTAGTACCATGACAGAGGAAAGCATGGTAAACTCACCTTCCAATACCCTTGGTGACTTTGAGAAGCACACTAGAGGCATTGGTTCCAAGATCACGAGGAAAATGGGATATGATGTCTAAGGGATAGGGAATAAAGGTCAAGGAATTTTGTTTCCTATTGTATCTCAATAGAGGCCCAAACACGAAGGTCTAGGATTCAGTGGAAAAGAAGCCAACACAAGTGCATCTCAGACCACTTTCGTCAAGGCAAGATGAATCAGAAAAGAAGCCACGTGCAACAAGCAGCTCAAATCTACTTGTAGAAGATTGGAAGATGGCAACAAAGAGATGATTCCACCATCCATATTCGCTCCAATTCTTGGGGGACCAAGAAACCAAGCTAAAAAGCATAATCAAAGACTGTGGGTTTTGTGCTCTTAATGATTTTTGTGATGATTGCTTCAAGCTACAACAATTGATCTGTATGGGCGTTGGGTGTTCACTTCTTGAGGGTTGGTATTTCCTTCATGAAGGCGTTGGTTGCAAAACATACTCATTCAAATGGCTGGGTTAAATCCATGAGATCCGAGTCTGCACACAACAAACAATTTACTTGTATACACAGTGCTTCCCTCAACTATTTCATTGATTGATCAAGGAAATTTGTGTTGGTTAGTGGATAGAGTTTTTTTTTTAATCAAGGAAACAAATATGTTTAAGTATCTTGAAGTTGCGTTGACTACCTGACTTGGACACATTGATTCATTGAATTATTCACTGTGGTAATAAGTCACCAAGGAAACTGACAAATTCCTTGATTGATTCAGGTTCCCTTCTATCCGAAGACATCACCTTTTCCAGTGCATTCTCAACATGTGAAATGCCACACGCTTGGCCCACACCGTTTGGAATTTGTGTCCAAAATGCATAATGGATCTAGGTTTTTATAGATTAGTTGTAAATCTAAGGAAATCGACCCTTTCATTGAAACCACTCAAGGGAATGATTTGGTCAAAAGACATTGCAATTACATTTGTTTTGACACTGTAAAATTGAAATAATGTCGATGGCAGAATTTCACTTCAATTTGTATTTTGAATTGGAATTTTGTTTTATTTATTACTCTCGCGTTGAATGAAGGACAAATTCATCTCGTTTCTACACTGACAAATAAACAGTTGTATTTCACATTCGTATTGGTGAATTGTGTGGACTCTTAGTCCCTCAGTTACAGATCACAAAACAAACCATTATGTAACCAAACAATGAGGGAAAAGGGTTCGATGGACCCTTCTAGCCACTAACTAGCTTTGATAATCACTTTTCCATCCACAAACTTGCAACAAAAATCACATATAATATACAAATAAATAATTACAACTAGGAATAAACACCTTATAAATAAAATTTTAACAATAATATATTTAGCTAACCAATCTCTTATGAAAATAAATAACATAATCAATACCTTGCAACTACCCAACAATAAATATGCAAACCATGTAACTCCAATATCTAGTGAAAGACAAATAAAAGAAACAATGATAAACAAGGGGAGTTGCGAGGCAATAAGTCCATGCCAAGAATATATGAGTATCTATATTTGCGTAGACAATATCTGATTAAAGTTGAACTCGGGGAAATAAAGTGAAAGACCAATTTGAACGGAGTGAACTGAAAGAGACTTGCACATGCGATATTAATAGACAATATAGATTAGTTTTGTTCGCCATTGTGCATAGTTTAAGGTGGTTTAGTAACAAAGAGCCAACCTCGATTTAGATACCTATCCAGGATTAATAGTTAAATGACAATATATCAGTGTATAGACAGATACATTACACAAGAAAACAAAGTGGGGTTGAAAGGACGCCACTAGAATTGAACCCAACAATCGCTGACAATTATTCATAGGGTTAAATTTTACAGAGATTGATTCAGAAACGGTAAATCGATAAGATCCAAACTGATATATAAAGGAAGGAGAATCTTCAAAGGATAGGCCGATTGTATAAGGTGAGTAGATAATCCACACATGTATTATTAGGATATTAGTAAATAAAAATAAGGAACCTCTTGTAAACAATATTCATTATTGATTCTTTGTAATGACAGTCAGTTTATATCAGAAATTAATATATGTTGTTGAGTTACAATGCATGGATTTCCATATCAGAGTAATCAATTTCTAAAACCATGTATATATAGACATTTATGGAATAAGTCTCTAATCAATCAATCAGACAGTAAATAATTAAAACAATTTGTATGTCTTTCAAGGATATTATCGAATTGAGACAATTTGATCCATGCATTTGTTAACACTTGAATTGAATAGGTACAAAACATTGTGGTTTTCCACTCCATAAAAATTGAAGAAGTAAAAGTATAATTCAAGGACAAATTGTTATTAAGTAGAAAAATAATCTTCTATTGACAGCATCAACCAAGTTTTTTTATTTAAATTATATTAATTTGAAGTTTTTTTTTTAAATTATATTAATTTGTAAAGTATTCAAAATTTGTGTTCGTCATGTGTACAAGTTATACGGTGATTCATATGGGCGTGACACGACATTAGGGTTACAATGAAAGACGATTACAAGCAGACTTAGTGAAATAACACGTCTGGCATGCATGCACTTGTTAACGACGTGTCACTTGACATAGAGACTGGTTGATGTGTCCATGGTCCTTGCCAAATATCTCATATTCCAGATTTGTGATATTCCTCCATGTAGCTTGGTCTCTTTTCACAGACCTGGAAGATTTCATTCCAGGAAAAATTTCAAAGAAGTTAAAAATTTAGAGACAGCGAGAACCATTAAACCAATTATCAAGAAGAGGCATGGTGTGTTGTTGATAGACTGTGGCGGTGATCTGGAAGGCATTGGGTTATGGGTTGTGCACAGAAGGCAGATGAAAGGGTTGTGCTGACGCTGTGAGGCTGAATGTGTTGTGCTCGGAAGGCAAATGAAAGGGTTGTCCTGAGGCTGAATGCATACATCGGTAGGCCTTGCTGAGTAATAATATGTTATATCTGCAAATGAGATTGTAAGTTACTGCGAAGTTATGTGCTGGTAAAAAGTTATTACGAAGTGAAATAAAAGTTGTAATACCACCCCGAAAACAACAGCCACCGCGCAGCCCTGACCGCCCTTTAGACAAGCTTCCCTCCCTTTCTTTCATTGTACTACCATGAAAGAGCCTCGTCCTTTCTCTCTTGCCAGGTAGAGGGGCTTGAATGTTGGGCTATTCGTAGCATGGGTATGGTGTTTGAATGGTTGGACCAAACGTGACAGGAAATCACAACTCATAGTGGAGGCAAAGGAGATCGAGCGATCTATTGGAACCAAGAGAGAGAATCACCATTACTTGCTAGATCTTAGTCCTTCGGATTCAAGCATTTATCCCGACCAAACCGAACTCCTTGCATTCTCGACAGTCAGGCGCATGAACTATTCTATCCTATTCCGACACATTGAGTCAGATTTAAAGGGTTTTGGTTACCAGGCCTGGAGGGGAGGGTTAATACATAGATAGAGGCATCTGCCACCAGAGAATGGATGGATGGAAGAGAGTAGTTAATGGAAGAATGAAGAGACTTGCTCGAATGCTGCGGGAGGGATAAGGAAACAGGAAGAAGTTAAACAGAGTGCAGGGTAGTCTTGAACTTATAAGAGAGTATATCACAGGAGTTTTTGCATGGTTGTGTAGGTGGAAGTTCAACGACGTCCAACTTAGGGAGTTGACAGTGAGCAGTTGTTGTCCATATCATGAAAACCCCAAAAAACATTTATGGCGCCCAACAAACATTTAATGCTAGGAAGTAATGTTAGATTCATTGCTAACATTACTTAGATTACTTGATATAGAAAAAAATTAGAATAGAACCTACTTTTTAAACTAAGGTTTTGATTCAAAATATGGGCCTCTTCCTCGGGAAGAGGCCAAATGAGACGTCAAAGCCAAATAAGACGTCAAATATCAAAACTTTGGATAAATGAGCGAGGAAATTGTAGGAATGCATAAAAACTTTGGATAAAATGTTTTTTTTTATCGATTTTTGTGCAAAGATTAGAAAATCGATTACTATAAGTCCCTGCCAGCCCGAAGGGCATGGACTAATAATCTAGATAAATTTATATAGCACTTAATTACTCTTATTCATGAAGTCTTGAAAATGATACATACTAACCTGATGAGGAGGTGGATTGCTAGCCCGAAAAACATGAACTAATAACCTAAATAAATTTATATAGCACTTAATTACTCTTATTCATGAAGTCTTGAAAATGATACATACTGACCTGATAAGGAGGTGGATTGGAACCATTACCAAAGGTCAAAGTCACCTTAGGATTACACAATATGTGTCGCTATTGAAAAAAGAATACATGTCATATTCATATTCTATAAACCCTAAAAGCATATTTTTCTACAAAACTAGTCATCCTTAACTCATAAGGTGGGAGGAGATAATGCATGAAAAGAGAAATAAGAAATGAATAGAAATTTAATATTCACCCATAGATAAATCACTTTGACAAAGCCTTTTTTAAAGTACAAAAAGCATAGATAAATCACTTGACAAAGCCTTTTTTTTTGGTTAAAAAAACAATGTAAAATCATCACTAATGAATGGGAAAATTGGGCCTCCACGTGGCCCACAAGTCTTCAAAATACCTTTTGATACTTCTGAACTATTCGTGAATACGTCTTCAATCTGTCTTCATTCTCCTCCCAATAAAGGTAGGCCATTCAACTATGAGGAAAAGGCCAAAATTTATGCATTGATAGCTTCATTTGCAATGGGATATGCATGCATTAGAGGATGCAACATGACCAAAATATTGTTTAAATAGTGTATTTTGATATCTTTCAAGAGTTCCAAGGGAAAAACAAAGTTCTCGAATTTGGAAGCAATCGACCTTTATTTGAGAGAAAGAGGGCCCTCTTTCTGCTAAATAATAGGCTCAAATCTGATATCGGATATGTAATTAGGTCTATTTTGAGAAAGGATTGGTTTTTTTTGGTGATGAAAAAAAAAAATTTTTAGAAGGAAAAGGTTTTTTGGTGAATTGAATTTGGGTTTAATTTAAATAAAATTTAATGTTTTTATAGTTTAAAAAAAAAAATTTGACGGTTAAAACACCATTTTTTGTGTGTGAAAAAGAAATTAGATTGGGTAATACTCAACTTGGATATGTCATTTCTCGCTTTATATATATATACCTTTTGTTCAATTTAAATAGGGTTCGACTTGAGCAAGATTTGGCCTAGGTACAAAATACCCTTGAACTACATGTAAAAGGCTTCATTTCCTATCTCTAAAAGGTCTTTGATGGGCTGAAGCATGTGACTTTCCTACTATGCCATTGACATGTCTTTAGTTTGGTTCGAAAATGGATTGTTTTGAATAAGACTTAATCGTTTTTGGCTAAAAAATAACCTTATTTCTGTGGTGAAAAATCCCATTGATTTGCTAAGAAAAGTATTAAACACACCGTCAATGTAACTTTCATTCAAGACTCTGTTTTTGGCAAAAAGAAGTTTCCAAACATTTAAAATTTTACCTCATTCCAAACTCAAAATGACCTCCATTTATGCAATAAATAATTTCAAAAATCCCTCCTTTTCGTTAAAAAGCTCCCCTTTCTATTTTGTTTTAATCTCACACTTTGGCTTAAATGATTATTTTTTCAATGGATGTGACCTTTGTGATATGGTGCTGACTTTACATGTGAGAGTGAATGGTGGGGGGTGTTGCAGGGGTTGGGGTGGAGAGTGGGCCATAGTGGAAAGGATGGGGAAGAAGATGGGTGCATTGAAAGGGGTGTGGGAGGAGCTACATAAGGACATGGGAGAAGGTGGGGGGTGGGATAGGGTGGATGGACTTTGGAAGGAGGCACATGAAAGTGTGGAGGTTGGGTCCCCTTCCTCTATGATTTTATACCATAAAAATAAAGAGGCCAATGGAAAAATGTGGAAGGCGGAATAAGGAAAGTGAAGGCTGGGGAGTTGTGGGTAAGGTGCCTACAAGGGTTCAAATCCCCTATTTACAAGAAAACTCTCCAACGCCATAAAAATAAACCACCATAACCATCCAAATATGTAAAATAAATGAGGGAAATCAAATCAACACACCATGAACTCTTGAAAGCATTGAATACACCATAAACCAATGAATTAATGGACAAGTGAACCACCCAAATTTTACCAACAACAAAATCAACAATGTGATGTACTTGTAAACACCATTAGTCAATAGTAATGGTGGATGGGTCCAACTCCGAAGTACCATTACTATTGCACCACTAGCTTGCTAACATATGCATCTTAGTCATTCCATTAGGTGATGAGGAAGGAGAGAGATATAGGAAAATAAATTTATTTCTCCTTAAAATAAAACATAACACTAGCTTTTGCATGCAAATCCAAGATCACCTTTTTTGAAGATTATATATATACTTTTCTCAGTTTGCATGCACATATTGATCCATACGAGGAGGGAACTTGGGAACTTAGGAAAATATTTATTTCTCCTTAAAATAAAACATAACACTCGCTTTTGTATGCAAAGCCAAGACCACCCTTTTTTGAAGGTTATATATATATTGCATGCACATATTGATCCATATGAGAGAGAACTTGGGGTTTATGTGAGCCCCAGAGATAAGAGTGCAAGAATTTATTTAATGCATTAATTCTTAGTCTTTTAACACATTGTTTCAAGCTTCATTGGCTAGTGGAGGGGTTTTCAGTTACTTAAGGATCATAAGATTAGGGGTTTGAATATCCCCACCTTTTTTTTACTAATAATTCCAATTTTATGAATTTTCTTGATATTTTATTTAAAAATATTGAATTTTTATTTAATTCCATATTAATAATCTTTATGGAGTTGATCCATAATGACCTTCACATTTAACAAATTCAAGTCAGTCCTAATTTCCGTTGAATATAGTTTGCACAATGAAGAGCTCACATAGAGCTTTCCAATGCAATTTGAACAAGGTCAAATGGACTTCATATGTGAAAGTTATGGCTCATTGAAGTTTTGGGGAAATGGGTGGAAATGAGAAAAATTAAATGAAATTATTAGATTTTGAACTTATGTGTTCTTGTATATTCATTTTTATTGTAATACAGAACTAATGCAATGAGAGAACTACATAGCATTTCAGTTTCTTAGTCTAAAAGGAGTCTTGAGATATTCATGGGTATAGTTGATATCTTTTCTCAACCTATCCCTTGAATTGTGCTCATATCCTAATTTAGTGGATCTAGAGAGTTATTCTCTCCTTAGAATGTTGAGGTGGTTCTCAACAATGAAGAATTATTAAAGTATGCATGTGCAATTTTTCTCTTACGAGGAAAAAGAGTATTCATAAACTCTTTGAAGAAGAATAAGCAATTAGACTCGTTTTTTGAATTATTATACATTTTTTGTAAAAGGATATTAAGCCCCTTATTGGGAGAATTGGGCCCCCCATTGAGAGAATTTGTAAGCTCCTTACTAGGAGAATTGAGCCCCTCATTGAGAGAATTTTATAAGCCCCTTCTTGGTAGAATTGAGCTCCTCATTGGGAGAATTTGTAAGCCGCTTATTGGGAGAATATTTCAGCCCTTTATAAAGGAGAATGAGCCCCTTATTGGGAGAAGAAATAAAAAAGTGGTTTGTTGATTGAAGTAGACCCGAAGACGTATCCCATGAGGGTGAACTCCGTTATCAACTTGTTGAGTATTTTTTTTTTTTTTCCAGTACTAATTTGTTTTAATTCATTAAGTCAATTATCTTTATGTTATTGTGGGAAATTTAGAAGTGTGTAAAATGAATCTGAATTAGTAGAACTAACCATTTTGTGCCAATTTTGAATCAAGTTTCTTACAAGAGCTTGTTGTTCAAAGGGTTTGTTAACATTTTTTTAGATTTGTGTTAGATTCTTCCATTTGTTCCATTTGCAGTTTGAATGTGCAGACTTCTTAGTTGCAAAAGGACAACCATGGGAAAATCTTTAAAGAGAGAAAGGATTTAGGAGCTTGAAGACATACACCGATAGATTCAAGAGGAAAACTTTGAATTGCAAAGGAGATTGCAATTCTTTCAGAATCATAAGCAAGAGTTGCAAGATAGAGTATTGTTCCATGGAGAATTTCTTATGGGAATCATCCAAGAGATGCAACTGGATTTGAAAACCAAGTACAAGATTTTGGAAAAGTTCCTAAATGGTGAAGAAGTGGAGGAAAATGAAGAGTCTACCATGCAAAGGAGACCATATTCTACCACATATGCTCAAACCATGACAGAGGTATGCATGCAAGTAATTCATTGTGTTCTTTCTCTTCCCATCAAGATGTAGATGCTTCTTTTGGTGAATTTGAGAAGCATATCAAGGGTATTGGTTCTAAGTTGCTAACGAAGATGGGCTTTGATGGAAATGGCATTGGCATTAATGGTCAAGGAATGACTAATCCCAAGTTAAGGAAAGACCTAGTTATGTAGGTTTAGGATATGACAAAGAAGAAGTTGGAGAACGTTCCAAGACAACTGGAGCAATTATAGAAGCTTCAAGAGAAGAACCCAATCCATTATCTCTACAGAAACAATCTATGTAAGGAGATGGCACACCACTCCATGATGGTGAGACCAAGTGGAAGTTAGAATCAGGAAAGGTATAACTTTTCAATCTTGGGAAAAGCATCAAGAATGAATGCAAAGCATCTCCAAAGAGAGATGAACATCCCACAAGAAGAGGTAAAACGTTGGAGAACGTTCCAAGACAACTGGAGCAATTATAGAAGCTTCAAGAGAAGAACCCAATCCATTATCTCTACAGAAACAATCTATGTAAGGAGATGGAACACCACTCCATGATGGTGAGAGCAAGTGGAAGTTAGAATCAGGAAAGGTATAACTTTTCAATCTTGGGAAAAGCATCAAGAATGAATGCAAAGCGTCTCCAAAGAGAGATGAACGTCCCACAAGAAGAGGTAAAACCTTTTCCCCTCATCGTACTTGCACAAAGGAAAACCCTAAAAGGTATGACATGCATGGGTACTCCTATGTTTTCTTTAATTATGAGAAGAATGGCCATGTAGAGCAAAATTTGTGGTATGCATATCCATGTATGTTTTGTGGATTAAATAACCATTGCGTGACCATGTATTGGAAGAAAAATTTCTTATAGAGGAAGTTTGTGTCATCAAGGAATCAAGATGCAAAGACCACTCTCCAAGTCAAAATGGGGAGAATGACAAAAATGACTTATTGTCATTGAGTTGATAAATGTTGGAAGCTTCATCCACAACTTTGTCCAAAGCATTACAAGGGAGTTGTGCAAGCACTCTCAAAAGAAGAGGTAGCAAATGAAATAGTTAGTCAAGCACCAACCGTCCAAGAGGTAACACGTGAAGAAGACCACCTATCCCAGGAATATTCCATGAATAGGAAGCAACCTAAAAAGGAGCATTCATTATAATGGATTGGTAAAAAATGGAGATCATTTTTGCATTACTAAGGTTTGCATGACTATGTAGCACCTCCAAACCATTTCTCTTGTTTCCTTTGTTGAAAAAACATGAATGAAACTAATCTCATTTGAATGAGCAAGTGTGAGGTAGAGCCACAACTGATCCATTTCAAATTATATTGAAATTTTCCCCATGGTAGAAGCACAATGCTCCATGTAGCCACAATCTTTTAAAAGATTTTGGTGCCAGTACAAGTCAACCATGAGGAAACAATTTGTGCTATTAGTGAACTAGGCAGTTTATCTAAACAGTACTCCTGCGAGCTCTCCAAATGAGTGGATTTACAACGAAAGAATCCACATGATACACCTCCAGACCAGTCTTTCCAGCATGCTTTGACATGGCTGCTGATGTTGCATTTACAACCATGTCTGGTGGCACCACATCTAGAACTCCATTGGTATAAGCTAGGAAGCTCGTTTTTGTCAGCAAATTATCATCTGGCATTGGCTATACTAAACTGGTATGGCCTATTAAACCACTCAAATTATCTCTTTTGAGTTATTCAAGCGTATAAAAAGATAAGTATAGTCTAAACGTTCTATTTTTTATAGTTTTCTGGTAATTTTTTCTGTTTGATTTTGCTTGAAATTTGGTGAGGAATGGTTGGATATGTAGATTTGAGTAGCTAAGTTTGTATAATCCTAGTGTCTCAAGGTTTTTCAGCATGCTGAATCCATTTATGCAGTAAACAACAGAAAATAGCGATTTTGTCCAAATTTACATCGCCGGATTCAGGCAAAAAAAACCCAAAAAATAGAAAGTTTAGCAACGCCTAACAATATACCTATGGTGATCAATACGAGGAATTCATGATGAAAAAAACTGGTTTCTGTTGTTGGAGATGCTACCCGAGATGGCTAATGTTCTCGTACCAGAAGTCGATATCGTTCTAAAATCGACAGTAAATACAACATTCGACGAATGGTATGGCGTCGCCTTTTTCAGAAGGTATTTGACCAAGCAAGAGCATCGGTTTCATCTATTGCATTTGGTCCAGTCCCAGAACCTATAGCATCTCTTTCTGGTTGGGTTTGAGTTCGAAAGCTTCTAGATCTCGATCACCAGTGGCGGATCCCAAGCTGGAGGAATTGCTTTATTTCACCTTTTTTACCATACCATTGGTGGGTGATTCGAAGCTGGAGGAACTTCTTTGTTACAGAATACCAAATATGCAAGCTATAGGTGATTGGAATAAGCGCTTTGCATCATACGCGCAAATGTGCCAGCTACATACTGTGCCAATGGACAAATAGACGTTCATCAGCTTGCGATCAATGGAAAAATAGATGTGCGGTATTTGCTGCATTATAATTATGTTCACAGAATTGATCGTTTGTTGCGTCTTCGCTCCCCAAAGGCAGGGGTCTGCATGGGGTGGAGGTGACCGGAAAACCCCATCTCTCCCAATTCTGTTCTCGCGAGTTGCAAAATTCAAGTCGTCCCAATTTTTGTTGAAGATTGTTCGCACTACGAAGAGCTCACAGAAAGATTTCCAATGCAATTTGAACGAGGTCAAATGGATTTCAAATGCAAAAGATATGGCTGGTTGAAGTTTTGGGTAAATGGGTGGAAATGAGAAAATTAAATGAAATTGTTAAATTTTGTGCTCAGGTCGTATTGTAATATTCATTTTTATTGTAATAGGGAATTAATGTAATGAGCCAGTTACATAGCATTTTAGTTTTCTAGTCTAAAGGAAGTGTTGAGATCTTCATGGGTATAGTTGAGATTTTTTCTCAACCTATCCCTTGAATTGTGCTCAAATCCTAATTTAGTTGATCTAGAGAGTTATTCTCTTCTTAGAATGTTGAGATATTTCTCAACAATGAAGAATTGTTAAAGTACACATATGCAATTTTTCTCTTAAGAGAAAAAAGAGTATTCATAAACTCTTTGAAGAAGAATAAGCAATTAGGCTTGTTTTTTGAATTATTATTCATTTTTTGTAAAAGGAGATTAAGCCCCTTGTTGGGAAAATTTGTAAGCCCCTTATTAGAAGAATTGGGCCTCTCATTGGGAGAATTTGTAAACCCCTTATTAGAAGAACTATGCCCCTCATTGGGATAGTTTGTAAGCCCCTAATTGGGAGAATTTGTACCCCTTATTGGGAGATTGTGCCCTTTACTGAGAGAAGATTGCATCCCTTTGTAAAGGAGAACCAACCCCTTATTGGGAGAAGAAATAACAAAGTGGTTCATTGATTGAAGCGGACCCAGAGATTTAGCCCATGAGGGTGAACTCCATTATTAAATTGTTGAGTAGTGTCTTTGTTTTTCAATACTAGTTTGTTTTAATTCGTTCAGACAATTTTCTTTATGTTATTGTGAGAAATTGAGAAGTTTGTTAAATGAATTTGAATTAATAGAACTAAGCATTTTGCATTAATTTCGGATCAGTAGTAAACTAGGCCAACCTACCCAGAACTTCTAAAGGTGAATGCAAATTATTCAAATCCAAAATGATGCATAAGATACATCAATGGAAATATATCAAAGAAATACTATTCAACCACCCACCCAGATTTTTTTATTGATGTTGGTATGATCCACTTTTTTATTTAGGAAAACTTCCCCTCCTAAAATCAAATAATGTGTGGTCTCAAACTGGGTCCACATGTACCTTGCCTTTTGAAGGCGATAACTTGGTTATTAGAAAGATAAGTAGAGAAAATGAGATACCATCAAAATACTATGATATGTACTTCACAACACATGTCCATATCTTAAATTTGCTACATTTGAGACCTATTTTTCTAACCCTAAATATCTACTATGAAAGTTGTGGGGACTCAACCCTTGAAATAGCTTGAAATTCTCTTGAGATTTATATCTTAGTCATCTAGGCACAAAATAAGGCATACAATATACCACCAAAAATATCTTGAGTGAGGATGCAAGCTAGAAACATTGATCTTCTTTTGGGTATTGAACAATGAATCTTTTTAATCCCTCAACTTGTTTCACCAATTTGTTGTCCCAAAACTAGTTAGGATTTTGTGAAAGGTCATTCTTAATGATAGGGGGTCAAAAATATGCATGCTATTGGAAATGATGAGGAATTATTTTGTGTTGTTGATCTTGCATAGGCTTTGATGTTTTCTAGGACATGATTTCCAAGTGATACACACTCTCATAAAGACTCTCAACCTTAATAATTAAATCATATTTGATACTATTCTATTTATCAAGTTATATAACCTATTCATCGAAGTACAACACAACAAGCTCCTCTTACATAAATTGCATATTTCACCATGCATGAACTAGTCCATAATGAACCAAACATAAAAATTTAAACAAAATCGTGATAATTAGGTTAATTTTTTTATCATATATCAACACAATAATTTCAAATAAACTTAAAATAATTGTGTACCAATCCTCACAACGAAATAACTTAGAAGAGATCTTCATAAAAAACATATATTTTTAACTTAAAAACTGCAACATGTACAATAGAGTTGCATAAGGTAAAATAATGCCTATAGGGAAACAATCTCAATTACATGAACTTACAACACTGGGGCTCACAAAACAACTATCATAGTCTCAACCTCACTGCACAAATTGATTACAGTGTATAAATCATAATTATTTACATCACTAAGGCTCATTCCTTAATTTAAGGCTTTTACTTGATTTCCTTATGTATGTCAATATTGACTCCACATCTTGTCATACATTGATCTATTGTACACACAAGAATTACAATGATCAAGTTTGTGTGTGTCAAACACTAATAACCTTAATGATTTCCTTATTTCAAGGTTATAGGATCAAGGATGATAACAATCTCTCCTACATCTCTAGTTATCATAATTTAATTTACCAACTGAATTGTGTGTAAAATTAAAACAACTCCAACGTAAGATTCCATTTTAACAACACATGCTTGAATCCCAAGATGATGATGTGGCAACTTTGACACAACTATGTGCATCACCTATGCTTGTGGAGACAATAATCCTTTGCGCCGAAAGCTTCATCAGTATTCATGTTTTTAACAATCATGTGTATAGATTTTTCATTATCATTTATAACACTCCCTCTTAATGAAAAATAATTCCTAACATTGCTCTAAACTTCTCAAAGACATCTTTCCTCAATTACTTGTAAATATATCAACCATTTTTTTTTTTGATGCAATGCTTCATTTGAATTCCACTACCTTCATGCATTGATTGCCTTAAATAATTAATGTTTACTTCAATATGATTACTCCTTTGGTGAAGAATTGCATTATTCCAAAGTTCAATTACTCCCTCATGATCACATAATAAAACAATATGCCTCTTCAGCATCATTTCAATTTATATAACCAACCGTCGAAGACAAACTCCTCAAATGTTGAATTCAACATGCCTCAGAACCCAATCTCAATTAAAGACAAATAAATTGTACATGGATACCCATTTATAAAAAGGACGACCTACAATTACTATATGCAAAACTAGTGTATCCCTTCAACAAAGCCTTGCTACTCCAACATATACTATCTAAACCAACATAAAATACAAAACCAGATGTGGATTTCCCGTCTTCTGCACATCCAACCCATTCAAAATAGGTGTATCCAACTAATTTCAAATTATCCCTATGTTGGGGATACTCATGTCATTAACTCAAAGTTCCTTTTAGGCACCTTAACATTCTTTTTGTTGTTTACCATTGATTTTCTCTTGATATGTTATATATCTAGATATTGTGTCAAATGCATAACATGTATTAGGTATAGCAATGGTCAAATAAAATTAGATATCTATAAGTTTCCTATATAGGGTTGCACCAAATGTTTTTTGTGCGTCATCCTTAGTCAATTTTACTCTAGAATCCATAGGTGTGTCAACAAAATTACAATCTTCCATTTAGAATTTCTTGATCAAATCATTGTCATACTTAGACTAAGACATACATATTCTTTCTCACTTCTACCAAACCTCCATATCAAAGTAATAATGCAACACTCTAATATCTATCATCTTAAATTTGTGTTCTAGATCCTTTAATAATTCAATATCAACTTCAAAATTACTTTTTACAATTAAATCATCAACCTACAAAATGATTAGTGATAATCCTCCACATGTAGTGGTTGTCACATACAAATTTGAATCTACATACATCAAATCTTGAGAATCCCGCTTCTTTGAAATTCTCATCAATCCATGCATACCAAACTTTAGGTGCTTGCTTCAATACCAACACTACTTTCTACAACTTATCGAGAAGGTTCTCTTTATCATGTTCCACGAATCCAAGAGATTATTCCATGAAAAATTCTTCCACTATCCACCCTTTAGAATAGCAAATTTGATATTGATTTGATCTGTAAACAACTATGGATATTCCACCGAAAACGTTCATCACAAAAAATCTTATAATATTACAAATTCTTAGATTATGCAATTTGTTTCCTTGTATCCTAGATTGGTTATTACTAGCTTATTGGTTAGATTTATGAAAATAACTTAATATGAAAATGAAATAATAGGAAAATATACACATCGTCCACACAAATCAACACAAGATATACCCTAGGAAACCCAATACGGGAGAAAACTCGGCTCGAAGGTGAGCCTATGCTCTGCTCTCTTTTCTTTAGTTATGATTAGAAAGTCCAAAAAAACAAAATTCACTATGGAGTTTCCTATGACATTGTGGCTTGAAAGGTAGCTACAAAAACTTCCTCATCCTCTGTTATGCTCTAAAAATGCCACCCCAAAATGTTTTTCTCGGCTATGGAACAAGTATAATACTAAATAATGGAACCCTTTCTCCTCCGAGCGGCTTGGTATTTAACATGTCCCAATAACAATCTAGAGTTAGGGTTTTGACTTCCTCAACCATCAATTAGTGATTAGGTTTGGACCTTGTAGAATATTATTGAAATTACACATGTGTATATCCCCATAAGTGTGAGTAATGGGGGATGACATGGAATCCACTTGTACCATGGTGATCAACAAGGTAGGTCAACTTGCGAAAGGCATAACTTTTGAATATGAGTTGTGCTTGAGGAGATTTTTGCACCATTAGAAAAGTCTTGGTGTGTAGATAAATGTTGAGGATGTGTGCACAAGTTCCAGACGTTATAACCCCAAAAGATTGCATTTAATTCCTCAAAATGGCTCTGGAAGGTTCCATATCCCAATTTTCCAAACTGGGACCTACCATTAAAATGGTCGTACAAGTTGATTGCTCCAATTTTTTCCACCCAAAAAGTCTTGAGATAGGTGATAAATTGTATGATGATCCAATATTAATCAACCTACAAACTGATTAGTAATAATACTCAACATGTATTGGTTTTCACATACAAATTTGAATCTATGTACGTCAAATCTTCTAAATCCTACTTCTTTGAAATGCTCATCAATCCATACATACCAAGCTTTAAGTGTGTGCTTCAATCCTAACACTACTTTCTAAAAATTATCAAGAAGACTCTCTTTATCGTGTTGCATGAATCCAAGTGATTGATCCATGAAAAACTCTTCCATTGTCTACCCTCCCTTTTGGAAATAGCAATTTTGATATCAATTTGATGAAAAATTCATTTATAAAATATCACAATAGATAGCATAGTTCTTATGGTTTTCATATTAGGTACACGTGAAAAAGTTTCTTCATAATTGATTCCTTCCTTTTGTACACAAAATTTGGTTACTAATCGCACCTCATACATGTCAACAATACCTTCAAACTTATACTTAGTTATTAAAATCCATTTGCAATTGAATTGATTTTGTTTGTATGCAGTGGCTAATAAACCAAACTCCAAGTTCTGATTTTCATACTAAAACCAATCTCTAATCATGTAGCATCACACCACTCAACTTTATTTTCTACCACTTCATAGGTATCTAGTTCTTCTACAAAAATAACTTCACTCATCAATGTATAATTGACTAAAGGTGACTTCAATATTTCACTTATTTTGGGCTCCATTTCACCTTTTCATGCACTCTCAATGTACATATATCATCTAGTTTTCACTTTTTTGGGATATTTTTGGTTTTGCACTAGAATATTCAACTAATGTCTTCACCAACCACTTTGGTATCCTCTTCACTATGGTAAATTCTTTAGTTTTTTATTCAAATTTCTGATTTTAAAAGGTTCAATAACAATGATGACCCATGCATCAACACCCTTCTTATATTCTATGATGCATGCTTCATCAAACACAACACTACGCTTTATTACATATATTTGATTCTCTAGGTCCCATAGTCAATGTGTCTTCGATTACTCTTCATATCTAAACAAAATACACAAAACATTAAAAGTGGGCTAGCATTAAGCTCCATGTTTCCCATACCAATCTAAGAGATTAATTAAATCAACCAAGAAGTACACACTTCACACTTCTCTTCTTGAGACAAACCGAAAAAAGATACCATTTCAATAGTTGTGAAGGCATCCATCGAAGGTTTTAAGAAACAACATAACTGTTAATTGGAAGAGATTTTGTAGGAATATAGAGAAGTGTTCCAAGATGCACAAGGAATGTCACCCAAGATAGAAGTATAACATGTCATACTCTATTTTTCGAAATATAGGGTTATATAGACAGTCCATATTAGAGTCAGATGAAGTGAAGAAGTAGTTGTAAGAATAGCTAGAGCAAGGGGTCATAATCCCAAGTATGATCTGGATTATATTGAGAACGAAATGGAATGCATGCAAAAATATAGCAGAGACTACATAAATATCGTGAAACACAACTTATATTAATCAATAAAATATTAGAATATTGTAGATCACAAACTAGATAGAATGGTGATAGCTTATCTATGAAGAGAAAGAGATGTCAGCTACGCTCATTCGCAGAAAATATGATAACAAAAAGGTTGAAAAGGTCCTTTTATCATGAAGCCTAAAAGAAAAAATGGAAAAAAATGTAAATATCAAAACCCCAACCCTGGAAGATGAAACACCAAAAGTATTGTGGGCCTCGAGGTGGTTAGTTGATATGTCAAATTCCCAGGGGCACAACTTTTGCATACGATCTCTGCTTGGGGCACACGATAGCTTGTTGGAAAGAAATATCTAAGGATTACAACTTTTGGTTGGGGCTAGGGATGCCTTCATAGAACGTGGCCCCCCAAATGTCCAAAAACACAGTTTAGGGCCTCAAAACGACCCTAGAAGTTTGGGGCCCAAAAAACCGTAGAAAAATTGCTAAGAAGATAGAGAACCGTTGAGTCAGTGGAAGAGTTGGGAGACCACTGATATCCACCTGGGTCATTCCTCTCCCCTTAGGAAGCAATGGTATCCATTGTGTCAAGTTCCCTCGTCAGATGAGAAAAATTATGTTGAATTTGGATCCTGGTGAGCCACTTGCCTTGGTGAAGAAGTTGTTTTGCTTTGATGACTTGGTATAGTTGTATGTGATGTATGTAGGTTCATTTCATCTATGTATCCATGATTTGATCAACTATAACCTACTCAAGGCAGTCAGGGTTGAGTTTTGTAGGGGCCAAATGCTCAACTACCTTCGAGGTGTCCCGTAGAGGTGGAAAACATGGGTGAAGGAGCTCCACATTAAATACTTGATGAAGGCCAAGGAATGGAGGAATACTTAACTTAAAAGAATTTCCACCTACAACCTTGGTGATGGTGTAAGGCCCATATCGAAGTGGTTGAAGCTTGCAATGCAGTTCTGCAAGGCGTTCTTTCTACAAATGTAACCAAACCTTATCACCAACCTGAAACTTGTGTGGAACTTGATGTCGGTTATGTCGTTGCTTGTATGTGGTATTGGATTTTGGCAAGATGTCATGGAATTGTTGAACATTGTGCTGAATTAATTCAACAAATATGGTTGTCTTTTTAGCCTCATTTTCAACATGGGTAGTTTTAGTCTTATCAGCCTGGGTGGATGCAATGGGTAGAGCTTTATCAATTGGGGCCAATGGTTATAACCCCAAGCACACCTGAAAAGGGTTGTGGCCATTAGATCTATGAAGGGATCAATTGTAGCTATGTTGAACATAAGGAATACTATCATCACATGTGCAAGGATGTTTTGAGTTGTACATTCTCAGGATATGCACAATCATCATGTTAACTACTTATCTTTGACCATCAGTTTCAGGGTGGAAGGAAGTTGATTTAGTGAACTCAGTTTCCATCAATGACCACAGATTGGACTAGAATGTACTCAAGAATATACTACCATGATCTGAAATAATAGTTTGTGGTAGCCCAAAATGAACCCAAACATGCTCGAAGAAAAACTTAGGAGTACCCTCGGTTGTGATACTCTTCTTGCAAGGTGTCAAAACTACCATCTTAGAGAATCAATCAATGACCATGAAGACACAGTCATTACCATTATTGGTTGAAAGCAGATTGGACATGTAATCCATGGAGTTGGACTCCCAAGGCCTATTAGGAGTAGGTAGAGGGGTGTATAGCCCTTGTTTCTTAATGGTGGATTTGGTGATGGCATAGACAGTGCATGATATGATATACTTGTTGAAAGTTTGCTAAAGATTCATACAATAGAAATAATTTGTATTACTTCCACTATTTTTTCCATGCCAAAGTGTCCCTTCCACCCAACTATAATGAGCTTTCCAAATTAGTTTTGCACACTTGCTTAAAGGAACACATAGATGTCCCAGATGGCATAGTAGTCTATCCTAGAGATGAAAGTATGGAACCGGTTTACCTACACTCAATTTATGATAGGAAACAACGAATTCAGAGTCACTGTTGTATAATTGTGGCCACCCATAAGTCTCATTCCCACAGTAGTTAAGAACTATGGCTAGTGCCACAACTGGGAGTCGACTGAGGAAGTCTGCAACACAATTGGTTATGCCCTTATTGTACTTGATGTTCAAGTGGAATTGTAGTAGTTATGTGGACCATTTTTTATGGTGGTCATTCTGTAACTTTCTTCATGTATGCATGAATTGCATAGGGTTGTGATTAGTGTGATGATTGTTTCATTTCCCACAATATAATGCTTCCAATATCAATATGCCTACACAATGGAGTCCATCTCTTTTTCATATGTGGGATATCTGCGAACAACATCATATAGTGTTTCATTATGATATGCCATTGGATGTCCCTACTGAATGAGGATTGTATGAATAGCATAGTTAGAGGCATCTATCTCAATCTCAAATGGTTGTTGTAGGTCTGACAATGTGAGGACTAGTGTAGAGCAGAGGCGGTGTTTCAGATCTTGGAATGCTTTCTTATGTGACTTGCACTAGGAAAACTTGGCTTTAGCTCCACCTTTGGTCACTTGACTTAAGGGCCTAGCTATATGAGAGAATACCAACATGAACCTATGGTAGAAGTTGGCGAGGCCCAAGAAGCTATGAAGCTCTGTCATAGTCTTCATGACTAGCCAATCACGAATGAATTGGATCTTGGTTAGGTCCACATCCACCCCATTTTCATCCATTATGTATCCCAAGTATTGAATTTTATGCATGTTGAATGAGCATTTCTCTAGGTTGGCATATAGATTGTGTTGTCGAAGGGTGCTCAAGACCTATTGGATGTGCTAAAAATGTTTTTCCCAGGTATGGATGAATATGAGGGTTTCATCCAAATATATGACCACAAAATATTTTGTGAAAGACCTCAAGATATCATCCATCATCCTCATGAATGTTGTTGGAGCATTAGTCAAGCCAAAAGGTATGACCAACCACTCAAAAAGGCCTTCTTTATATTTGAAGGTTGTTTTCCATACATTGGCTTGTTCTATCAGAACCTCATGGTAGCCAGGCTTCAAATCAATCCTACTAAAGAACTTGGCACCCTTAAACTGATCAAGAATATCGTTGATTTGGGGGATCAAGTATCAGTTCTTGATAGTGAACTTGTTCAAGGCTCAATAATCAATACAGATTCACCATGTACCATCCTTCTCCCGTATTAACACAATTGGGCTCCAATAAGGCAAGGAGCTCGATCGAATGTGTCCCTTACAGATGAGCTTGTGAATTTAATGCTTTATTTCCTTAGTCTCTAGAGGTGAGCTGGTGAATATTGGACCATTTGGTAAGGGTACAAAAGGTATCAAGTCAATGGGATGTTTGACCTGATAGTGTAGAGGCACCCCTATAGGTGAAGTGAAGATATATCTATATTCTACTACAAATTTTTCCACTTTCTTCTACTATGTAGAGAAATCCTGTGTAGAAGTTGTGGCAGTCATAGTTACCTTTCATTCACCTTCTGACCAAGACATGAAGAGGAAACAATTTGCAATATAAGATATTACCATCCAACACTGTTTTTTTGAGATCAGTGAAATTGTAGTAGTCTAAACTACCTCTCGTACCCTGTAGGACTGAACTTCCAAAGTAATAATGACACTACGGGGTAGGGACTCATAAAAAACATGATGTTTCCACATATAAGGCTATCCTATAAGAACACAAAAAAATCAAGTGGGGAAACATCATACAATACCTCATCTTTGAAGGGCTTGATGTCATAGGATAGGTGGAACTGTTGGCTGACACAAAGGTCTCGTCCTTGGATCAACCAACTGATGGTGTATGGTTGATAGTGTGGCATTTTCGGAAGCTTCAATCTCTTGACGACCTCAACTAAGATCAGGTTCTTCTATTTCTCACTATCAAGAAAGAAATGTAGTGGGGTCCCCTTCACCCACATCTGTGAATGGAAGAGGCACTCCCCCTCCTCAACCTCCTTTGAATTGTTTGGTTGGATCTATGCGTTTGTGATGGTAGCATTATGTTGGCACATAGGGGCAGACCCAGGGTTCAACGCTTCAACAACGCACCAACAAAACCCTAACTATCGACCCTTTCGACAACACCTGTGAAGCAGATGAAGTCTCACCCGAGGTAGAGGCAGGGGTGGTTGCAGGACTCCAATGCCTGCAACCTTAGCTGGGACACAGATCTGTGATTACAATACTCTATCAAAGCACTTAGCAGTTACAGTTCATTAGTATTCAGCCTTTGTTTACAGCGCAGATAAACCCTAATTACAGAGCATTGTAGTATTCACCCAGATCTAATACATTCAAGAACTAATCATATCAACATAGATCAGATCTAGCATCTTATTTACATCATTAGGCACGAAGCTATCATATTCATCTAAGCATACATTATTATACTAAGCATTAACCATATCAAAAATAAAACAACTATAATGCGCAAAGAAACCACAACACATGATATACGTGGTTCACCCCCTGCCTGGGGATACGTCCACCAACTCTTCTTCTCTTTATTGGCTTCTATTAATCTCCTACATGCACAGAGCCACAAGATCCTACTCTGCATAGGACAGGAGATCTGCGCGCATCTCACCAGATCCTCCTTCCCCGAGTTAGGTTATAGCACAAAGCCTTTACACAATCTCTTACATTCACTTGCACTTAGCCTTGCAAGTCTCATACAGTATGCACAAATCATTTACAACTTGCACTTAGCACTTAGCACGGTACATACCCATTCGCCACTAGATTACATCGCCTAGCTATCTATTTATACATTACAAAAGAGGCCTAAACATGGGTAACCCATGGGCCGACATCCCCATATCCGTTACATAAGTCCAAATCCCAAAAATCCATAAACAAGGGGCCGAGATCCCACGATATCTGCTTCGACTTGTGCTCCACCTTCGACAGCCTGTCAAAGTCCCAAAATAGGTCAAAAGTGACCAAGGATCCCCAAAACTTGGTCAAGGGCCAATAGGCCCCAAACACTCACCTGTGACTCATCCCGAGTCACTCTGCTCTAGGTAATTCTGCCTCAAATGCCTCGAGCTTGGATCAGGCAGCTTCGACCTGTTGCTACGCCTAGGCCTCCTACTCGGTGAACTCCTGAAGAACTGCCTCGTTCACCGGTCCTTCCAAGTGTTTCTCAACTGCAGTGACTACATGTTCTAGTTCTGCACCTTAGCCTTTAATCTCTTCAAACAATTGACAAGCTGCATCCTGGACTGGTTGGAGCTTCTGAGTCACTTCCATGACTTTGTTCTGTATGGAATGGACTTGTTGTTGAACAATGCGTTGTTCCTGGGATCGTTTCATTCTCTGAACTGCTGACAAGAGCTTCAACTGTGCCTGAACTGTTGTTGCTTGCTGCTTTTCCTCCTAGAGTTGTGACTCCAGTGTCTTCAATTCAGGATCCTCAGTGAGTCGCTCATAAGTTTGTGCACTGTGATCGCTTAGTTGTTTACATTCCATGGTGAAGGCCTTGATTCTCTCAACTACACTCTGAGCATTTGCTTCTCTTTGATCTCGCACATCCTGCAGAGTGATTGGCACTGTTTGTAGCTCTAGATCTATTATTCTCTGTTGAAATTGTTGAATGGCTTTAGCAAGCCTCGTCACTTGATGCTCTACTGGGTCTTCATTTAGTTGTTCTAATCCCATCATAGAGCGAAGTGCTCTGCTGACTTCTTCTTTTACGCCAGCTTGCTCCGCGAGCAACTATTCTTTCTCATGTTGGATCTGCGCCTTTTCCTCTTCAAACTTTTCTTGGAGGACAACCTTATCCTACTGCACAACCCTGCGTTGCTCTATTACTTCCTCTTATGCTTGCTTCAGGGCCACTTTGCCCTGTTCTATTTCTTCCTGTGCACGACGAAGGCGAGCTTAGGTCGCATTGGCTAGTCTGCAAAGTTGGGTAGGCTCATCTCCCAACTCTGGTTCTTTTGATGGTGGGGACGCAGTGGACACTGCGTTGTTGGAGTGAAGGGCTTGTTGTACCCCTCGCAGTTCTGCTTCAATTTTTCCATACATGGTCTCTTGCTTAGCTTCATTTCTCTGCAAAATATCTTCTAAATCATCTAATACAGCTGCGATGATGAATTCAAAGTCATCGAGCATGAGAACAGTCTTTAGCTTGGTCTTACTAGCTCTAGATTTCTTCCGCGATGTAGGTTTTGTGGGAGAAACCTTTATTTTCTTAGATGGATTGACCTCATCAATGAGGTCCCTAGGCGGTGTTACTTAGCTTGGCTTCTGTTGATCTTATTTTCCATTGGTCTCTTCTTTATCTACTTCATCATCACCTCCTCCTCTAGGTGATTTTGAAGCAGTTTCTTCTGATGCACTGCTCAACTGCTGGACTTCTTATGTCTTCTTCCTTCTGCTAGTTTCAGGTGTATCATGCCCTTCACGAGTGATCATCGGGCTTCTGATTAGTTCGGGATCGCATAGTTATGTAGGGTCAACAAAGATAAGGATCTATGTGGGCCAATCCTTAGTTCTTTCTTCTAGGTCCTCCTCTATGAGTTTGTAATAACTCTATAGTACTTCTTTGTGTTCGTCTCTGCGCGCAGTGATGTAGATAAAATGTTTGTCTACGTGGAATTTGAGAAATGGCCTGAACCTGTGCAGGGTGTTCGGCGTTATACGAGGTACAACCTCAATAGCCCTATTTAATTGCAGGTAGTAGGTGTGGAACACCACATTTGATTGCCATTGTTTTCCCATATCGCTTGAATACCATAGTGAAGTGAACTTCGTGGCTAAGGGTTCAGATGGCTCTAGTTCAGGGAAGGTCGCACCTTCCGGCATCTCCCAAGATATGAACGCGATGAGGATCAAAAACCAACTAAAATGGAACTCATAGCCCTAATCCTGAGCTTCGTGGCAATCTTGGTCTAACTGGTTCACTAAGCATTTGGCCCAATTCATCTGTAGTCCCTACACGCATTTCCCTACAAGGTCAACAATAAACCCTGTGACCTGTGTGGGTCTGTTCTTCCTGACTAGCTTACCAGCAATCAACTGGCAAGCAAGGCGCACTGCGCCATTCTGAATGGAGGCTACCTTGTAGCCTTGCTTCCCCTTATCCACATCACCGTATGTATCTTTAATCTTCTGCAACAGGGCGTGGTCTGCAACCTTCCCTGGGTAAAAGTGTTGTGGGTCTGGTCCCTGCATGCTCAACCCAGTGATCCGATGGATCAACGATGATGCGTTTGTCTAGCCACAAATAACCGCCATGGAAGCTCGACAGCAAGATCTTAACGCACACATTAACCTCCTAGTGCCTTCCAAAATGGGGTATTTTCATCACATTCAGGATGGTGGATTGCGTGAGGTCCATAATCCATGGTTGGGGGATTATACTCGACTTCTTCCCCTTCGTCCTAGTCAAATACCGGTGAGGAGCGAGCATGATGAAGTTCTTGCTATCCCCTAGGTTAAATTCATTGATCTTTAGTGTCATGATCTTATCCGGTTGAGGCTTGCCTGTGTGTATCCCCTTCGGGAGGTACGCAGTGACCAAGGTGTAGTTGAAGTCCCTGGGGACACTGTCACGATTCACCGCGTCGGCCAGAGGCGGGATGTAGTCGGGATTAACTTCATGTTTTCCAAGTCATCTCGATGCTTGGTTCTTTTCTCATCTGCGACTCGGGATGGTCTGGATCCATGAGCAGTCGACGGGGAGGCTTGCACTCCTCGCGTCGATGAAGCTTGAACTCTTGTGGACATCACTCTCTCTGCCATTAGATCGATTAAAACTTCCTCTACTGACTTCTCCACAACACTGAGCTCGTCCGACATGCACACTCGAGATCAGATATCTCAGGCTGATGAACAAATACTTAATGCAACAGAATGGATGGCAAGGTCTCAATAAGCACATCATAGTAACAATGAGTTCTCTTATTGGCTCGGATACAATTCACGAAAGTGCGCTCGATGCAATAGTCAACAAGATAAGTAGACATCGATGTAATGGATCATTTCAACGGACAAGAAGCCTTCATCAATGCAGTTTTGTCCGTTACGGCGCAGTCCCAACGGTCCGATGGTGAGCTTTCTGATAATAATTGTTGTTCTAACCGTTTGGGAATGTCATTCTAACATCCATAATGCCTCCAACGGTCATATCTCTCTACCATGGCGAAGTGCCAATCTGAGTTGCCTTGATATTCCAACGAAGTTCGAATTCTGGAGACCTTCCTTCTGCGAAGTCTTCTCTGGAACTTCCTGTAATTTCTCCAACTTTGTTTTCTTCTTCTTGAGCTTTCTAGCCTTCTTCCCTGTGATTTGTGTTACTAGGTTCCTCTTCCCATTCTGATTCTTATCTCCTCTTGGCATAGTAACTTCACGGTGTTGATGGTCTTTCGTAGGGTTCAAGGCAAATACTTATTCTCTGTCTGGGGTAGGTGCTCTAATTTCTTATATAGACATGTGTTTCAAGTCTGCTTGTGTTCTTTCAACTTTGACATCCATATTTTTGGTCCTCAGTAGCTTCTACTGGTTTTCTTGTTCTTTCAGTAAGTGCGCTATTCTCTTAGTCATGAAGTCTCTTAGTTCTTGCTTTTTTCTGTTCTAGAGCTTCCTATTCTTGTTTTCTTCGGATCTGATCTTTCTCAATGCAGGTTTTTCCTAGTAACATAGCAAATGGGGCGCTTCTCTCAATAAATTTAACAACCTCAAATTCTTCCTCTGTCAAATTTCCATGAGCACTCATAGATATCTGTGTAATTCTTCCACATAGGGTTATCAACTTTCCTCTAAATAATCCTATTCATCCCAATGAAGGAATCATAGCAGGCTTTCCTAAAATTTCCCAAGTTCTTTCTGTCATAATATTCACCTGTGTTTCCTCATCCATAACACAGTCTATGTCGAAGTCTCATATTCTTGTTTCTATGCATTCTTTCTATTTGAAGATCTATGATAAGTTGATATCTCTGTGGTCATTCCGGGTTTCTTTCATTTGTAGTAATACAGTCTCTGATTCTTTCTGGGGTTTTGTCATGGTCTCAGTTTCTTGGCCTTTCTCAGGGTTTTCTTGTCTCATATTCATTCTTTCAACCTTAGCAATCATTCTAGGGAAATCCATAACGTCATGGTCCATAGCTTTACAACAAAGACAACTAGGTCTTCTATCAGGGAAATCCTTAGCAAGATGGCTCGACCTTCTGCAACTGTAACAAAGAGTTAACCCTCTATTTCTCTTAGATGATCCCCAATTTTTCCTGTACTGCGCACTAGGATCATAGTAGCTAACCTGCAAAAAATTATTTCTAGGATCCTGCATCCATTTGTTAGTCCAAACATTCTTTCTATGCATAGGAATAACATATCTTTCATTATTTCTACCAGATCTACTCATATCAAACTTTATTTCTTCTAACTCTGCCCTAGTTTTCAGACTAGGACAAAATTTATCAAACACACATAGATCTATACTTTTGAAACAAAAAATTTCACTTATCTTACCTTCAACAGAGCACAAATCTTTCAGATCTAAAAATTTTCACTACTCTTACCTTTTTCAGAGCACAAAGCTTTCAGAGCTTACCTCTTTTCTTCAGATATGCTTCCTTTCTTAGCACAGAGATTCACAAAATAGAATATTGCGCACTAAAGCAACAGATCTACGCACAAAGCTTTCTTTATTTTCTTCAGTTCCCAGCAATCACAGTTTCAGGTCCCGGCAACAGAACCATTTGTTGGCACACAGGGGCAGACCTAGGGTTCAATGCTTCAACAACGCACCAACAAAACCCTAACTATCGACCCTTTTGGCAACACCTGCAAAGCATATGAAGTCTCACCCGAGGTAGAGGTAGAGGTGGTTGCAGGACTCCAGTGTCTGCAACCTTAGCTAGGACACAGATCTGTGATTACAATACTCTATCAAAGCACTTAGTAGTTACAGTTCATTCGTATTCAACCTTTGTTCACAGCACAGATAAACCCTAATAACAGAGCATTGCAGTATTCACCCAGATCTAATACATTCAAGCACTAAGCATATCAACATAGACCAGATCTAGCATCTTATTCACATCATTAGACAAGAAGCTATCATATTCATCTAAGCATACATTATTATACTAAGCATTAACCATATAAACAATAAAACAACTATAATGCACAAAGCAACCACAACACAGGATATACGTGATTCACCCCCTGCCTGGGACTACGTCCACCAACTCTTCTTCTCTTTATTGGATTTTGTCAATCTCCTACATGCACAGAGACACAAGATCCTACTCTGCATAGGACAGGAGATCTGTGCACACCTCGCTAGATCCTCCTTCCCCGAGTTAGGTTACAGCACAAAGCCTTTACACAATTTCTTACAGTCACTTGCACTTAGCCTTGCAAGTCTCATACAATATGCACAAAGTATTTACAGCTTGCACTTAGCACTTAGCACGATACACACCCATTCGCCACTAGCTTACATCGCCTACCTATCTATTTATACATTACAAAAGAGGCCTAAACATGGGTAACTCATGGGTTGACATCCCCATACCCGTTACATAAGCCCAAAGCCCAAAAATCCCTAAACAAGGGGTCGAGATCCCATGATCTCTTCTTCGACTTGCGCTCTGCCTTCGACAGCCTATCGAAGTCCCAAAATAGGTCAAAAGTGACCAAGGATCCCCAAAACTTGGTCAAGGGCCAACACATTGGGTTCTACATTAATGATATGCTTTCCTTGTTCTGAATCGAATTATAAGTCAAGGTCTTACTCATTTTGTTGGGATTTTTGTGTCATGCTTGCACACATCCTTCTTGACGTTGGGGAGATTAGACCAAGGGTTTGTCTATAGTTGACCAACAAAAACCCCAGAGCATCGACATATCAATCCTTGGCCAAGGCCGAGGAAGGTCTCACTTGAGATGCAGAGAGGATCACATAGACCATAATTTCTTGTGATAGGGATGACGACTAAACACACAAAGATCCATCAGGACTAGCATTCACATGACTCGTATCTGACAAATTATTAGGACTAAGAAGTAAAAAACTACACATAGATACCCAAATAGTACATGGTAGACACATAATAGGTCATAACTATCACACATTTATTACTAGAGATATTCCATCACAATAGAGGCATACATTACACATAATATACATATGACAACCATATAACTTCATATATTCTTTATATAAATTCTCAGAAATACAACACATTTCGCAATGCTCCTTCTCTCAAGACTCAAACATATAACACACACAAAAGTATATTCAAAACCACTACAATATTACAACAAGCTCAAAGCGGGCTTGATACTAAGGACTCAATGAATCTCTTCTAATCATCTAGCTAGCCTCATTTTTTATATGACTGCTTCCTTTTATATATTTCTCTGCTCAAGAGCTCTATCCCTTTCTTCTTTGATCCACTTTCTTGACTAACAAAATTTCCTCACACATTTCTGGCACCTGCCTACAGTCCACATAGCCTTCAGGAATCACGAAAATCTTAACTTCCCTTCCAACTCATTTTTTTTCAGCTCCGTGATCTCTTGTGTTGTTGGCAGTAATCATTTGAGAGGATTTCCTGATGATTCTTTTATTGATTTCCTGTGCACATCAAAATTGGGACCAATGCACATTCAATAATCTTGTAGGACTGTTGCACACTGTCAAAACTCGGTCCAACGTGCACCCCTTGCGCATTTCCTTATGCACGCCAAAACTTAGGAATGAACACACACAACTTATTTTGTGTGCACACGTGAAATGAACCAAAAAATTTGGGTTCCAACAGGCCCCCACCACTATTACCTGGCTCACCCTTGAGCCAATGGATGCATGTTGTCAGGGAGAACATTTTGAGTAAGAGAAAATCATCATTCTTCGAAACAAGTTGTGATTGTTGTCGAGCCCGAGTAAGAGAAAATCATATATGTAGGTTGTAGCTGCAACCCAAACCAACTCCTAAAATGAATTGAGTAGGTCGCATGGTGAATTATGGAGTTGGAGTGCATGTGGTTAGATGTTTGAACCAGAACCTTCATTGGTGTATGTGGAGGTGAATAAGGGATCTGCTTAAATCCCACCATCAAACACCGACCACTGAAGAGAATTTAGGATCCATCAAGAGAGAGTATCATTCTATACTTGTATTTTTGTTGTTGGAGGACCATACCGAGCTAGTAGCCTTGACCTTTCTACTCCTGGAGGGTTGAGGATCCATGGTCATATGTGAGAGTAGGGCTAGTAGCAATGAGAATGGATATATGTGTTTTCCCTAGGCTCGCTACTTCTAGAGGTGGATCCATGACGATGAATGACAGAAGGGTTGTTGGTGAGCCATTGAGTAGGGTCCCTTCCTATCAACAAAGGGGATGATGCATGAAGACTATTTAATCAGCTTTGGGTTGAGAGAGATGGTGAACAACTGCGAGTACAAAACACATTTCAGGGAACTGTGGGGTACTAAGATAATATTTGCTAGGAAAGAAGGGGGAAGAACCTCTACCGAGCAACTGGTGACAGATTGACAATCTACGTGAAAAATGAAATGTAGGTTGTGGAGCTGCTTGACCGAACTGGAAATAAAAAAGTATGGACATTCTGGGAAGCCACAAAATCAAAGCCAAAAATAAAATGTCCCAAGTTAAAAACAATGAAATACATTTCCTTGGGACTTTGGGGAAAAATGCATAAAAATAAAATAAAACTAAATGAAATAGGAAATAGAAATAAAAAATAAAACATAAAAATAACAAATATATATATATATATATATATATATATATATATATATGAAATGTACATTAGGGATTTAGGTCAAAATGCACAATGTAAATAGTAATTTCTCTAAGTAAAACAATTTCCCCACGTAATAGTAATTTACCCATGTAAAAATGATTTCCATAGTAAAAGTGATTTTCCATGTAATCCAAAAACCAAGGCTAGGTTTGGGAAAACCATGGAAAAAATAGAAAATGAAAATGAATAAATAAATAAACAAAATAAAATAATCAAAATTAACAAAAAAATAAAACAAATCATATATACAAAAATAGGAAAAATTAGACCTAGTTCCACATGAGTCAAGGTTCCATCACTACTCAAGGTTCTGCACCTGTTAGGGTTCCACACCTAGGGACCAAAAACATAAACAAGGGATGTGATGTTGATTTTTAATAATCGAGATACTGAGTGAGTCAGACACATCAAATTGAGGTCGAGGGACCAAAAACATAAACAAGGGATGTGATGTTGATTTTTAATAATCGAGATACTGAGTGAGTCAGACACATCAAATTGAGGTCGAAATCGTGTAAATATGGAGGTGACAAATGGAAAGCGACTAAGGGAGGAAGGGACAACACGTTAATGTCACAAAGGGTAACCCATATGACACAGAGGAGTTTGATGCTAGTCGGGCACACATGACATGTCAATCCCATTAAGGGGAAAATCATGGAGGGAAAACCCGATAAGCTTGCAAGGCCGAGAGGGATTCTAATAGGACCAGGGAACAAGATCCCATGTCAAACCACAATGCATGAATCTGGGGGTGACAAGTGGCGAGCAATCATTGGGTGACAATATGAAAAGGTTCCACATTCGAGAAGATCGATAGACCTTTGGAGAGAGGGGAGGAAGAAAGGAGAACCCGATAGATATCATTCCAAAAAATCTTATGCCTTTCGGACCTCAAAAATATTACAATGGACTTCACTTGGCCAACTCGATGAGACAAACCGAATGAGGGGAGCATGGTAAGAATCAAGGTTTCGACCACATAATACAATACCATAAAATTTAGGCCTTAGAAAGGAAGTGAAAATAGAAAATAATGAAATGGTGAGAAAAGAAAGTTTGATTGAGGTTTGGGAAAGAGAAGGCTTAAGTCCAAATGTTGAATGTTGGCTTCAAATGGTAGGTAAGATATGAATAGAGAGAAATCTAGTCCAGAGGAAGAAGACCAAGGGATCCCCCCATGCATTACAACATTGAACCAGTTATGTAAAGGCAATAACTCTACAACCTTTCTCCTGCAACCATAGAAAGAATAAAATCAATTATGCGAGGAAGAAGATACTTGCCAATATATCATAAACATTACATTATTTTCCTTTTCCTTTAACAAACTTATGAATAAGTGTTGGGTTTGTTTGCAAGATGCAGAAAAAGTAAGGAGAAGTTTCTCAAAGATAATCATCCATGATCTCTTCCTTTCATAAACAATTTGTTGTTGTAAATAAATGTCATCAAAGTTTTGTGTATCTGATTTCAAACTCATAGAAAGAATGAATGATCTTGTGATTCTAGTTATGAGTTTAAACTGAAGGATATGATCAACATATGAGAGATTGAGCATAAATGATGACATCAGGTACAACATGCAAGCACAAGGATGAAAAATGCACATCAATACTTCATTTAAGTCAACCATTCATAAAGTCCTCAAAAGCAAACTCATCCAAGGCATAAAATAGAACATCAAACTCAACATTCATATAGGATCATCAAATACTTTGAAATCTGCAAAAGGTCCCAAAGATAACTTGTCAATTTCATCATAAAACTATCAACCAAACATCATGAAGGACATTTGAAAGTATAAGATCAAAAGGATTAACAAACCTCCATCAAAGACAAACATCAACAAAGTCCAACCCCCCCAACTCTCTCAAGGTAGGTGAAGAATAATCATTAGTCTCATAGTAGTAGTGGATTATACTTTGGAGTTCAAATTTTAGTAGGGGGGGCTTTCCTTTCACTTGTAAAAACAAAATGAAATGGGGATTTTTTGTGGCCACAACATTAGATATTATAGGGTAGGGCATATGTTGCATAGATTAACGTTGGGGTGTCAATGCAATCAATTGAAATCCAAATTCTTTGTAAAGCATGGAAATTATTTCCCTCATTATTTCTAGAAGTCCACAATGATGCCTTGAATAACCATAATTGATGTCATGTTGTTGTAGATGACTATGTAGTAAATTCGGAGGGGCTTTTGGTTGATCTCATCTACCTTCAATTTCTTCACTACATTGTCAAGCAAATCCCCTGTGACATCTTTGTGATTTTTGTGGGATATGGTGGGCGGTGAGGAGCCACCGAGACTTGAACCTTGGTTGTCGAAAGGTAATGTTGACTCAATGGGTGAATTTGACACTGCATATTTATGGGCATTGTCCAACTAAAGATGCACGACACTCTCCATGATCAAGAAATCATTGTTTTAGATATTGTTTGAATATATTCAGAGCTCACTGTTGTCCAAGTTGGAGGGGAAATCAAACATGTTTTATGCTATCCTTCTCACTTTATCAGAGCTCGAAATCTATCGATCATGTAGAGTAGGAACACCACCACTCCAATACTTTCTCTTTAATGAGTAGCAGAGGTGCATATTAGAATACAATCTATAATAAATTATGAGCATGCCTAGTATTCATGTCAAAGACATGAATGTAATCATCAAATTTAAAAGTGTCTCCATGCACACCTTTGACCATGATAAGGTTCTCATAATTCACAAACTGAAAAATCATAGAAAACTTTGAATGCAAGAGTTACCACTTTACCAATCAATCTCTCAAGAAACCTTGAGCCTCCCTTATTAACAAGGATGATTGATTTCTTAGTCCTCTACCTAGTCCTCTAAGCTCACGAAGATGGAAGAATCCCCAGATCGAATTTCAAGATCACCAGCCACTAATCAAAGAAGGAAATGCTACATTCAAATGGTGTGGTTCCACCAGACATCCCAGATGCTTTGTCGTGCTTCACATGCCCATTGGCCGGGATCTTGTTGGCTCTAACGCCAATGAAGTGAGATTAGAAATTCTACTTATCAAGGAAATCTACAAACTTTGATGATTTTATTAAACAAAGCACATGTTTATATAACTTTACATTGTTGAGAACTACCTTAGGAGATAAATGCTCAACAATCTCTTAGAAATTAGCAACTAAACATAATAATGGAGATGGTTGGAGAAATGCTCTCAACTAGTTCATGAAACTAGGAAAACCAAAAGGATTTGGCACACAAATCCACAATAATGATCTCCTAAAAATAAATGGATATGATAAATACATATGCAAATGTAAGGGACTAGAATCCCTATCAGGAAATAAAGACACTTTTGACTTTATTAACAATTAAATATATATATATATATATATA
>ML830134.1:83428-94694 GCA_009831015.1 Picea engelmannii | reverse complement strand
ACTTTATACACACTCTAGAGGGAATACCAACGAATTGGTATACAAACTAAGAATTGCACAAGGGAACTACGACCTTGACGACATTGCAACAGAATTTTTCAATCACTTTCTCATTTGAACATGAGAACCCCAACATAGATGCATCCCTTAAACAGATCAGAGGAGTAATATTCATCAAAGAACCAGAAGTACAATTGATCACAGAAGAACAACAGCGAAACAAATAGACAGTCAAGGACTTGTTGGCATGTTACCATGTACAGGAGGAAGCACTGAATTAAGATGATCCACGCGATATTCAGATCAAAGAAGTAGAAGGAAAAATATATGTGGAAGGCCCACCCATAGAATCCAAAGTCATTTCTGCATCGACCAAGGTAAAGAAAGTTAACATCAGGACAACTGAGCAGCCCAAAATCGCCAGCATTGGATATTACTGGGATGAGAAAATAGTAGAAAGCATCACAGAGTCGTTGTGTGAATACAGTGACCTATTTCCCATAACATTTACAGAGATGAAGGGTATAGTCAGAGAACTAGGAGAAATTAATATACCACTCAGACCTAATGTGAGACCTATTAGACAGTGACCCTACAGATTGAACCCAATATATAAAAAGAAAGTCAAAGATGAGATCGATAGGATGCTCAAAGCCGACATCATAGAACCAGTTGAAGAGTCAGAATTGATAAGCCCAATGGTAGTACAGGACAAGAAACAAGAAGGGATCAAGATATAAGTCGAATTAAAGAAGTTGAACGATCCATGCCTGCATGACCCATTCCCTACATTGTTCACGGATGAAGTGTTAAAGAATGTGGGAGGACATGAAGCTTACTCATTCACTGATGGATTCTCAGGCTATCATCAGATTAAGATAGCATAGGAGGACAGATAAAAAACCATGTTTGTGATAAAATGGGGATCTTATCAGTACACATTCATGTCGTCTAGACTGAAGAATGTGCCAGCAATATTCTCCAGAGTGGTCATCGCAACATTTAAAGAATTCATCCATCAATTTCTTGAAGTCTACCTGGATGATTTCACAGTCTATAGTTTATTGAAAAACCATGTGGAAGTTTTACGGTTGATGTTAGAAAGATGCAAATAGTGCTAGATATCATTGAATATAAAGAAATGCATATTTGGAACACTTTTTGGGATATTATTAGGTCATATAGTATGCAAACAAAGTCTATTAGTAGATCCTCCAGGATCACAGTCATTGTTAAATTACTAGCACCAAAAATAGTTTGTCAGCTAAGAGCGATGTTAGGACACACATGATACTATAGGAAATTCATCAAAGGATATGTGCATATCACTGCACCGATGGAAAATTTGTTAAGGAAGGATACAAAGTTTCAGTGGAATGACGAGTGTCAACACAGTCTGGATACCTTGAAGGAAAATATGGTTACCACGTCGATATTAGTATTTCCATACTAGGCGAAGACATTCCACGTGCATGTAGATGCATCAGTGATAGCACTTGGATCTATATTGGCGCAACCAGGAGTAGGAGACTTGGATCACCTGATAGCATTTTAAAGAAGAAAGCTATCCGACTCAAAATAGAACTATAACACTACAGAAAGAGAAGGCCTATCCATGGTCTATGCACTGCAGAAGTTCATGCATTACTTATTGGGAAAACACTTTAAGATGTTCACAGATCACTCATCCCTAAAATACCTAGTCAACAAGATAGTGTTGGGGGGGGAGAATATGTCGATGTTTACTACTATTTCAAGAATTTGACTTGGAAGTAATATTTAAACCAGGAAAATTGAATGCAAGACCTAACCACCTATCAAGGGTCATGAATGCACAAGAACCTGCGAATTTAGAAGACAACTTTACAGATGCACAATTATTCTCGGTATAGATTGTTGATGAATAATTTGTAGACATCATTCAGTACTTAAGTACAGGTACTGTGCCGCAAGAATATAGCACTGCACAGAAGAAAAACCTGGTAGTCTATGTGGTTGACTATCAACTGATTGTAGGACATTTATATAATATGGGTACAGATAACATCTTCTGAAGATATGTGTTAGAACACAAAATACCAAGAGTCTTAGTAGAAGACCATGAGGGAATAGCAGGAGGGAATTATTCAGGTAAAGCTACCACAAAAAAGGTATTTCACGTAGGACTATGGTGGCCAATGATTCACAGAGACTCGAAGGAGTACTGTCAAGGATGCGATGTCCATCAAAGGGTAGGAAAACCCAACAGAAGGGGAAAGATGCCATTATGACCACAAGTAACATTATAGGCATTTGACAAGTGGGAAATATACTTTGTGGGACCAATCAACCCACCCAAAAAAATAACAGGGGCTCAGTACATTATCACCGCAATGGAATACTTAACAAGATGGGTAGAAGCTGCACCAGTAAAATATTGTAGTGCAGAAACAACAGTGCACTTTTTGTTTGAACACGTAGTCACCAGATTTGGGTGCCCAAGAGTTATGATGAGAGACCAAGGCACACACTTCATAAAAAGAACCATTTGTGCGATGACTGGATATTTTGAATTCCATCATCAGAAGAGGACACCGTATCATCCACAGGCAAATGCAACAGTGGAAGCCTTCAACAAAATTCTAGAGAATGTGCTGACAAAGATCTGTAACGTCAATAGATACGACTAGGACCTCAAAGTACCAGCAGTATTATGGGCATATGGTACTACACAAAACAATTTGACAGGGCACACACCTTTTAAATTGGTTTATGGGCAAGAATGAATGGTGCCATTAGAATTCTTAGTACCAAGATTATGCATAGCAACCATCACACAAATGACAGAACGAGGTGCAATACAGGAGAGACTGAATTAGTTACTAACCATGGAGGAAGAACGAATCTTATCAAGATTCCACCAACAACTTCAAAAGGATAGAGACAAGGCTTGGCACGATAGACACATCAAGATGAAAACGTTCAAGGAAGGAGATCTAGTATTGATGTATGACAGCAAATCATTTCAGCACCCGGGAAAACTTAGAATGCATTGGTTAGGACTGTACGAGGTAAAATCTGTCACAGATGGAGGAGATTTACAGTTAAGAGATTTAGAAGTTACATAACTCAGAGGAATGGTCAACAGGAGCCAACTGAAGTTGTACAAGGGCAGTCGACCATCCACTGTGCAGTAAAAAAAAAAAAAAAAATCGAAAAAGAACAAAAAGGAAAGAAAACCAAAGCGGGTGCAGTGCACCAAAGGTAGAAAGGCCACACAATTTTAGAAACACAAATTTGGCAAAGGATAATGGTCACATCAAAAGGGAAACAAGAGGGAAAAGGAAAGTCGACAAAAGAAGTACGACAAGACAACACTAGGCGGAATTGAAAAACAAAAAGGATCGATGGGACACCACATTAATCGCGCCAACTCGAGTTGGAAAACAAGAAGTAATGGAAAGTACGAAATTGTTAGAGATGCATTGAACCAAAATTTATGGTGCATTATACCCATAATGGAGGAAGCGTCCTCGACAAGCCTCATGGGAAGCCGATACAACACGCGAGCATGGGATAAACTAGTCTATTCGCAAAAGGAGAATAGACAAAGAGAAATAGGAGCTAGAACGCACACATCGAGGCTACAGAGATCACAGAAATTATTTGAACCTAGAAAAAGTTTGACAATCATCGTTATGGCACCATTGAAGCCAGTAGAAGCAATTAGAGTTCTAGACCAACCATGTTTCAAACTAGGTCACGAGGACCATTGGAAGAAGGTGAAAAGCATTCGTCGAAGGTCGTCAATCTCAATGAAATCCCACGCCTAGAAATGATACCAATACAATCCACATTGATACTGGAGGAAATCCAACAGCCAGCAGCAAAGGCCATGAATATAGATATGTCGGCAACGGTGCAGGAGCCACAGAACCAAGAAGCAGTGAAACCAGAGAATACAGAAGCAGCTATGAAATTCAATGGCACGATGTCGAAGCCGACAACAACAGTGGAGCCAGACGAATCTCAAACGAGCATATCAGAACACCCAGTAGGGGATATGGGTGAAGATGTCTTAGCCTGGCTGGAATGGGTTATGGAGGAGCAACCAGAAGCTGCTGGAACTTCAATCCAACCACCACCACAACAGAAAGACAAAATACAAATACCAAGGTCACCCCATAAGAAACTGACAGTAGAAATTGTTCTACCACGCATACCAGCTGGGGTACAAGTAGGACCAGAGCTATTGGGCCATGTCAGGAAGATAAAATATTCATACCACGATGTAGTAGATGGAGCCAAGTTCCTAGAACTTGCACAGAGGGTCTTTACACAGACCACGGGTACAACTCAAGTTGGAGAACCAATCAACCATCCATACCAGTGGCAAACTGGGATGGAGAAAATGAGAATTCTAGGTATACTAGACCTACCACATTTTGGCAGGGGCCAGAACGCAACATCATGTGTCAAACATCTATTAGAAGTTACACATGGAGGGGATATTTGGCTAGACAAGTCTGTCCCTATGATCGTTGAGATTATTGTGCAAATAACAGGATTAGCAATTCAGGGCATGGATCCCGCATTGTTTTTTGATGGCAAAACCAAGGAGAAAGTTCTAGAGGAAGATATGAAGAAGATGGCATCGCCAGGGGGACAATAGGGATAATAATCAAAAGGATCAACAACGCAGCCACACAATTGGGCGCAAAAATCTTAGCCTGCAAGCTGCTAAGAAAATGTTGCAGGGAGGAAGTCCCAGCTGGAGTTGTTGCAGTTACAGCCCAGTGCGCAGAAGGCACCTCAATGAGCTGGGCTCCATACTTATTGAACTTGTTCCTAGAGGAATTCAAGGATGCGCAGGACCTAGGCACATAGTTCCACTACTCATGGTTGATTACCTTAATAGCCTTCATGGTATGGCAGGAGCCAAGGTATGTAGTTTTTTGTACCAAACCAAAGCCGCAAGGAGTGAGATACTTGTTGCTCAGAGCCAGGCCAAACTCGAGGAGAAAGAAGGTGAACGGATCCATTTTTTAGGGATACCTACGTAACCTATAGGAATCCATCTCTAAGATGTGGATAATTACACTAGAAGTTGTCACGCGATATGCAGACATCACCAAATTTTAGGCAACACAACAAACAATGTGGATACAAGAAAAGAATGATCCAGCAAAACAGTGGTTACAGATGCGCTACTGCATCACAGAGGGTGATATTGACATGTTCATCATCGAATGGCCTGAGGAATGGAGGATTCCATCCATTACCCAGGAAGTGCCACAAAGAACATCAAAAGAAGAGGCAAATCAGGGAGAAACACAGCCTCCATAAATCCAAGGGCCCAAGAAACCAGGAACTGGTCAAGGAAATCCAACACAAGCAGACGAAGGACCAAAGAAGAAAGGGACCCAGAAGGGGAAGAAGGAGAATACACAACCGACCAAGGAACAACAGAAACAGATTGAGGAAGTGTAGGATACTGCCTCAAATCCCAACACACAGGAACCAAGGGGGAATAAGAGACAATCCACATAGACAAGAGGTGCGTGCAAGAAATCAAAGGCACAATGAACACCTCCATAATATATGATCATGAATGATGATGGGGAGATGATCGCCATAATGGTCCAATATTGTCTAGCTGAGGTTTTCGACCATGTTGCACATCACAAGGACAAGATCCAAGAGGAGTTGGAAAACATACAACAACTCATCAAACAGATCGAGGAAGGGCAGATGGAAAGCAACAGCAGGGGCATAGAACCATCGGTGCCACAGACCGAGGAAAGAGTGGAGGTAGAAGAACGATATCCATTCCACTCATTATCGCACACAAACATAACATTCTACATCACACCTATTATGTTGCACATGGATGAAATCGTAGGGAAGACACACTTGAAGGATTTAAGACACATCCAATTGGTCTTGACGCACATGCCATCCAGGGCACTACACAAATTGCAGGTTAGCGTCGACCACAAGGAACAGTCTCGTGCACACAAAGACTTAGTCAAATTATAGCAAGAAAAAGAGAAGCGAGAGGTGCTAGAAAAAGTCTGGGATCAGGCCAAGTCCAAAACTCAGGAGGAAAGAGAATGTAGGAATGAACTGGAACGAAGAGTAGGAGGAATTTTTAAGAAGCTTCCAAACACCATGCAAGGGAATGAACTTGCAGTAGCGAAAAATATTGATCAGATTGTGCAAGCAATCGAGCAATACTAGAAGGAGATTGAGAATCTCTAAGAGAAACTCATACCAACCATGCCACCAATAGTGAAGGAGAAAAGGAAGAAGGAAGCAACATCGCAGCTACAGGAGATAGAGCATTAGGTTAGCATAACCGCTGACTTGTTCAACAAAGCAGCGCATCTTTGGACCAGGTTGGAGGAGGACCCATAGGTCCAATGGTGGGACAAGAAAGAAGAAAGGATCAATGCAGTGATCCAAGAGCTCAAGCAAAAGCAGAAGACAATACCAATCCTAGAATGAGTCAAAGGGACGCAGGAGATGAAGAAGCTATAGGCATAACTCATCACTACGCAAATGAAGAAACAAGAGCATCAGGCTCAAATGGATCCATTACAGGAGTAGGTAGAAGAAGTACTGACACAGGCAGAGGAAGCTTAGATGCAGATAGCACAGACCCAGGAAAAATGTGTAGGATTGATTAGCAATGAAGTGGTAGTCCAAGTAGTGGACACAATCGAGGGGAAAACCGCACAGGCGCTGACACAAGAAGCAAAGCTCAAGGAAAAATTCCAGACGATCACCAAGGAGATAGAGGAAGCTCAAAAGGATTAGGTGGCTTGGGATGAGCCACATGTCAGTGTTGGGGGCCTATTGGCAACAGGCCGAAGCGGAAAGAAGAATGATCGTGGGGAAAGAAAGAGTGCAGAAAGTGAAGCGACAACTAGAACGAAACGCAGCATGCACGCATGCAAGAAAGCATGCACAAGGAAAGCGATAGCTGGATGGAGGAACAACACACGCACATGGGATGAAGACCTAAAATCAGTAGGGTTAGGGTTTTGGTAACAAATTGTAATGGATGAAGAGCCAAAGATGTATAAATATTGATACTGAGGTATTGTGGACGAGTTCAAAGTTTTGTATTTTTGAGGGATTTTGTAGTTATTCCGATTGAGTTAGTAGTTGGCTTTGCATTATCGTAGATCTGTATGATTTGATGCGATATGTAAGATATTTTATATGAACTATTTTGTAAGATGTTGAGCTAGAGGAGAGGAGAGAAGCTAGATCTTGAGGAATAGATTACAGGTTGAGGAGCTTGGTGCGGTCTGTTTTGCCTCATATAGATCTTACCCATAAGAGGAGAATTGTAAGCGCACGGCGTTGTAGAGGAAAAACTACCATAATAAAAGAGTCGAGAGCCAAATATTTGTGGACGTAGCCCATGAGGGGGTGAACCATGGTAATATCTGTGTAATGTGATGAATGCATGCATATCTTTGTAACAACCCAAATTGATTAATTTTTTTCCTAATTTTTAAATTTGAATTTAATTAATTATTAAAATATAGTAAATGAGTCTTTTATTATTTTATTATTAAAAGTGGGTGAAATAATTAATGGGGGGATAAGGTTGTTTGGGAATTAATTGGAGGATTAGGTTGTTTGGGAATTAATGGGAGGATAAGGTTGTTGGGGGATTAATGAGGGGGACTTGAGAGAGGAGGGGAGCACTTGGAAGAGGATCTCATTTTTATTTTGGTTTGAGAATTTCTGGAGGAGGAGGAGGAGGAAATTGGAAGAATTATTTTTGGGTAACTCTCATAGGGCACTGGTGTTGCTAGGAATTTTGGACTAGGGGGCTAGGAAACCGTAAGGAATCCTGGAGCTAGGGAGCCAGATAGGTTGTTCCTAGCTGGCTGGGAGGTTAGTCAATTTTGGGCAGAGCTTCAGGTAGAGTTGGAGAACAGCAATAACATCAGTTGGAGGTATGCATTTTCATTATTATGATGTGTTATGTGGTCTATTATCATATTGTTGAATATGCTGAATATGTGGTTTATTATCATACTGCTCATAAATTTAATTTATGTTGAACATGGTTATATGTTGAATAATGAATGGTTATATGTTGAATAATGAATTGTAAAGAAGTTAGGATAAAATTTCTCTATTTAAACTTATGTTTTATAAGGCTCTATAGGAGAGACCTTACATGTGGTATCAGAGCCCGGTTTCAAAACTGAAACCTGGGCTTGACCACCCACAACACTGGGATTTTGTATTTTTCATCTGCAATCCAATTTGGATTGTTACACTCTGGCACTGAAGCCTTATAAACCTAATAAGATGTAAAAGGTTAATAGGAAATTGATTAAGAGGTAGTTTTCAAAACCAATGTTGAGTCTAACAGAACCCATGCTTCAAAATATTTAAAAATAGATAGATTGCTTTCACCGAAAACATTATATGAGATGGCATGAAAAGGACTATTGTGTGTTTGTCATAGTCTGAAGAAAGAATTCTTAAATGCCACTTTACACAGGACTTGAGATTGGCCTGTGAAAACAATAATACATAAATGAGACGCCATTGCAGCTGGGAACACATACCACAAATTAGTGAGCTAAGATATACGGCTGTAGGTATTGGGATAAGATAGATAACAGTACATACTGTTACAGACTTGATTTGATGTCCTATATTGCACAAATATATGAATATAGTTAAATTCACATTAACAGAACAGGAAACAGGAAAAAGAACAGGTAACGAAAACATGAAAAGCAGGGCTAGAGGGTTTAGGAGGATAAGAAGATGAACCCACCACCTTCAAATTTTATTTTATCCATGAAAAATGATTAGTAATAAGATTAGACGAGATAATTTTATTAATGACCACAAGTGGAAATGTACTAGTGCAGTGTCAGGACAATAATGGGAATGAGAACGGAGAAAGAAACTGGTCTCTTGGTTAGGTTTTGGGTAATATAGTTTAATTGTGTAAAGTTGGAAAGGTTACTTTGGGCTAGTCTATTTACATTAACCTGCACCCAGCCTCATCTACTTAGAACTGAGCTCATTTCGGCTGGGGCGTACCACAACAAAAACAAAACTTGGTGGAGAGTGCAACCTCGTCAATGAACCCGTTGGCAGATACAACTTTTTTTTTAGGAAGTTGCTTCGTGAAACTCTATAATAGAATTTCTATTAATGATGCATGAAAACACCAAATTTACTTACTCTGTACATGGATATTCATTCATCGTCACCTTAGCTAAGTAAACAAGAAAACCCTTGCATCAAAATTAAGCTTAATGAAGTGGCCCTCACTCTCTGAAGAAGAAACAAAAATCCCTAAATACGGTTTCTATGGAGTCATATTTGGGTTTCGATGAAGTTTACTATCAAATGAAATTTCATTCAAAGTGGTCCATTAAAGAACAGTATGAGAATCAGATTTCCATCAAAGCAAAAAGAGCTTTGTGCTCTACATGGGAAAAGTGCAAGGGAAAACGTAATGGAATCTTACCATTACCTAACAGACGTTCCAAGCTAAGATAGGGCTTAATGGCCGAGACTGGCGCCAAATACTTGTTAAAAAATAAAATAAAATAAAATAAAAAATGTAAAAGTTATTAATGGAAGTTCATTTGAACATCAGAAAAATTTATGGGGCGGAGAGTTCACTCACCTCGCAGAATTCAAACTAATTTTATGGGACAGAGAGTTCAAATACCTCAAATTCGAACTATTTCAAGCTATAATATTTTAGGTTGTAATGGATTGTCAGAACCCAAAGCCAAAAGACCAATATCACAATGTGAATTCAATGTGAGAGACAACACAAATTCTTCAATCCCAGATTTCATTTAAAAAAATAAAAAAACTATTTATCCTCAAGTGTATCCCTTGTTGTTTCGATGGAGGTCATTATTACTCCAATTGCTAGACTCCTCAATGAATCTGTGTATGTATATATTTTTTAATATACAAGTGAGTCTTATCAACTATTTCAACAAAATCTTGTTCTCCTTCAACCATTCTTTCAAGGTGTAAATTACATTGATTTTCTATGACTTCAGCCATTCATCTTTATACTTCTTACAAGTTTGTTCGTCGGCACACCTAGGCAAACAATTACCTTCAAGTCTGGATATCTTTATAATGGCGGATCTCCATAAAACAAAAAAATAATGATAGCGGGGACTGAAGAGATGAAGAGAATATAAATTTGATAAAGAAACATATGGTGGTGTGAATACACACAGTTGTATTGAATCGCAAAACTGAGCAATTTTTTCGTTTATGCCCTCTCACCCCGGATGCAGTGAGTGAGATGGATGTCTTTGGGCATGATGGTAACCCTCTTGGTGTGGATGGCACACATATTGGTTTCCTGAAAGAGCCCAACTAGTTATGCCTCTGCGGCGTCTTGTAATACGACGACTGGAACCTCAAATCCACCTTGAAGTCTTGTGCGATCTCCCTCACCAGGCGCTGAAATGGAAGCTTTCTTATCAGCAGGTCGATACTCTTATGGTACTTTCAAATCTCACGGAGAGCAACAGTACCAGGTCTGAATCTATGAGGTTTCTTCACTCCACCGGTCTTCGGCACCAACTTCCTTGCCAGCTTCTCCCTCGACGTCGACCCGCATTTACTCAGTGTTGCAGGTGAATGCATCGTCAATTTGAATCCCATTAGGAATGATTATGGGAACATTTTCATGGGAATCCGCATATATGTGATAGGGCAGCCTTAAAGGTGCATTTACTTTACTTAAAGCATCCCATGTGCGGTGCATTTACTTTACTTAAAGCATCCCATGTGCGGTGCATTTACTTTACTTAAAGCATCCCATGTGCATGCATGGTAGTAGTATAGGGATGGACATTGGAACTCATATTACCAATGATCAGAAACCTTATGTTCTTGTGTGTTAGTGGACAGAACAATGAGAAATGGCAAGGCTTAGCTAGTGATTTCCCACTTAAAACGATAATTCGACCTATCACCATTGGTCACCAAATAGGACGGTTACCAATGCATATTAAGTTTCCTAGGTCTAAGAACATATACAAATTAAATATAAAATTGTAAGATAAAAGGCTTGCGATCATCTTCTTTCGATTTCCCAAATTTCAATTGGTCTGCCCTTGAATGCAATACAGATTTACAAACTCTAAACCTCACTTAATAAATTAGTACGAGTCATCCTTGATAAGGCCATCCATGCCAACTATCCCATCACTTAGACTAGACCTGTCAAGAAGGACGATGTCGAGTCATAAGTCAT
>ML830134.1:66689-77204 GCA_009831015.1 Picea engelmannii | reverse complement strand
TCTATTTAAACTTATGTTTTATAAGGCTCTGTAGAAGAGACCTTACAATATTTATCTTATTTTCAGTAGTTACATATTGTTCTTAATGAATGAATGGGTTATTATATTTCTATGAAATATGGTTGCGTTATTTAGGAAATAAGTTGTTGAAGGTAATGCACAGTTGCAAATAACAATAGGTTACAATCACAAGTTATAGTAAATGGCTCTGAATATAGATCTCGTATCTCATACTCAACCCTGGTTTGTAAACACCTGAGTCTTACAACCACCCATTAAATCTATCTCGGGTGAGACTACGCCGCGCATTCTATGTGTTGTGTTGCCTTCTGGTTTACCAGGAGGGACGATAGTTTTAGAGGCTTTGTTGGAAACCTGAAAGACATAAACTCTAGGTCAATAAGAAGATCAGAGTAGAATAGAGGATAGTAACCAACAAAGGGTGAGTAGGAGGAATATTTAGTGAAAAGGTGTAGAGGTCTATTCTGAACATCAGATTTTCCAGCAGCCTAAGGAGGAAAAACTTAAACACAAGGCTCTCTTGGATTCAAATTTCAAGGAAGCTTAAAGAAATCATAACAGTACTATAATAAAACATTTATCATAATACAGTTACAACAATCCATGTAAATCAAACAAACATGAACTCTCTCAGTATCAGAGGAAAATAATATGGAGTAAGAAAGATGACTTAGATTAATCAAAATATCTCAAAAAAAATACATAACCAGAGAACCAATTGTTCTCAATCAAAATATTACAATAGCAGGGAGCCTAGATCAACCATTTGACCTTAACAAAATATCAAAATTGCCTATATATACTAAAATGTTGCAACCACCAGGAATGTGTTCATATCACTGCCTTCAAAGCCTTCATTCAGTGTCCACTATGTTAGGTTGTGCAGACCTCATGATCTCAGATGTGAGCCCGACATAGTTATGTGCTTTACAGGAAAAGTTTCCCATAAGGAAGCTTGGCATCATAAGTGTTCCTTCGTGGCTGCTCCTTGCAACATTTTCCATTTATGGGATGAGGCGAGGTCTCAATTGTTACCCACATTCTTCAATAATTGTCTTCATTGGGATTAGGATTGGGCCTGACACCCATAATTGTTCTCAGACAGTGCCAATGACTTCTGTGAATCCATCCTGAAGCCTCTAGGCCATGAATGGTCTTTGTCTGTGAACAATGCGAGATTTGCAGGTGGAAATCTGATAGTGTATGCACAGGGGTGATGTGGAGCGAGGTGCTTGGAGAAAACTCGCATGGCCCAACGAGTGAGTGAAGACCATGTGGAAGGAAGCGATTGGGGGGAGTGGAGGATGGGACGAGGTTGCGGTAGCAAGGGAAAGGCAAAGGTGGGAGAGGAATGAGGGAGGTGTGATAGGCGAGTAGGAGGTGACATGTAAGGGATATTGGAATGTGAGTGGGACAGGTGTCGAGAAGTGAGAGGAGGTATCGGGAAGGGAGATGTGATAGGTGGAGAGAGGGTGCTTAAGCTACTTAGGCTTCCAATATTTTTGTTTTCCCTGTGGAAATCATGGGCAGAATGCTACATGATTTACACCATAATGCAATTGAGGGTAAACCTCAATTTCAGTCTCATTCTTAAGAAAAAGTATGCAGATCCTTGTGTTAACAAGTCCATAGAGAAAGAAACCAATCTCATTAGGGACCTAATAAAATATGACCATGGGATCCCCTATATATTTTGTCTTTATCCTACTTCACCCACTAGCGATTTCACTAGCTTATCTATTCCTTGGGTTGTTTGTGTTGTTGGAGCATAACAATGGTGTATATTTTTAGTATCCAAGTGCCCAATATGTGCTTGTTTACTCCCAAATTCCTCAATATGAGAAATCGCTTGGCCTATTAGGGAAATTTCAGTCATGTGGGAAGTTATGTAGCAGTATCTATGGACCAGTATTGATCTGTTTTCTACTCATTTTCATCGATGGAGTGTGTGGATATGGGCCCATGTATTCCATAGCAACATCCTTCGGAGATGAGAACATGTTCATGCCCCAAGATTAAGTTGTAGTCCTCATCAAATTCCCATCATTTCAAATGGGTTAGACAATGTGAATTTGCTAATCGGTTCCCCGCATGGTGTTTGTTGGTTCATCAAATTGTACTCATATACATCATTCTTAGCCACATAGTTTACCAGGTAGGCATGTACCTTCATTATCCTGGGTTCTTCATCTTGGTCAATTTTTTTTCATGCCAAAGCTATATATGTGCTTTAACCTTTTTCTTTGAGGTGTGTAGAGGTAACTTTCATTTCCACTCCTTCAATCCTTGACATGAAAAATATATGCACCCTTTTCTTAGTTTCCTTAGTTATAATGTGAAGTGTGAAGTGTGGAATTAGACTCCCCTCTTACAGATCCGTATAGAAAAATCTTGACTACAACTTAAACAATCAATCATTTTGAATTATCTGATATAATTATATAGAAACAAAATGAGTGGTGGCATGTATTTTTTAGAGTGATTACAATCTTGTTAAGGTAACCACTAAGCAAGAAGAATTAAATTTCTACAGTTTCCATAACGTTTATGTTTGCAAACTTTTATGTATCATGTTTTAGTTCTACTACTAAGCAATTGTCAATGAACTCTTGTTTTCCCTCTTTCTATTTGGACCAAAATGACATATTGGGTGATGATAATATTATAATTGATTTGTTGTGATGGGTAGCTCTGTGGTAGCAGACCCCTGCTATTTTTTTGGCCAGGTTATTGACATTGCTAGTTGTCAGTAGTTTTTGAAGGAATTATTCTAGATCTGGATATTTATATAATTAGAATGTGATAGCCTTATATGCTAAATGCATATATATTAGTGTAAATGATGTGAGGTTAGTTTTGAAGGTTTATGGTTGTATCTTCTTGTGTTTACTATGAATATGAAGGGGAACAACTAGATTACAGGTTGCACTCAGAGATATGCAAAATCATATAACATAATTGTATATTGCATGCTTGTACATATTGAGGAATATGTAGTTATGTTTGTTAAGAGCATAATTGATCTACGATTAATATTATAAATACTAAGTTTGATATGCATAAACATTATAGCGCATCGTTTTTTATGCACAGGGATATAATAATAGTACGACACACAAGCTCATAAGCTTAGGAGAACATAGCTAATGCTTCCATTACAAGCATGTTTTACAAACTTTTTTTTACACAAACTAAGGAATTATTTGCATTAAAAAGGAGTGGTCAATACCACTAAGATACATGATATTAGTTTCAGAGTTGCACAACAATTCAAAACTAGTTGAACTAAGCCTATTACCCAACAAAATTCTTGCTTTCCCCTAATATGTGTCCATATTTTAGCACTAATATGACATTGATAAGTATAGATATGGTAATAAATATCGTTGATACATATACTGAGGAAAAACATATACAAATTATAATGTATTTATATCAACTACCATTTTCTTATTGAGTGCCTGACATTACCTATTGTTCGCAATCCTTTACCACATGTTTATTTAGGTCTGGTATTGGAGCTAATGATGCCTCTGATACAATCTGTGCACTGCCTGATGAAGAATAATGAACTCTGGTCACCTCTCTCTGATCCAAACACTAATGTAGGTCCTCGTTCTAATTCCTCAAGGCACAAAATTCATCCTATAGTTGGTCAATTAATGTTTGGTGCTGAGACAAAGTTTCCAACACATAGGTGACAGTCGAGCTAAGGGAATAGACCCTGATGAATAATCTCTAACAGTCTTCAAATTCATTTACCTCCATTTCTCCTTCTGTGGAATGCCCAGGGTCCTTGGAGTCTGTATTTTTCCTCACCGACAGATACCATCTAGGCTCGAAAAAGATTCAATTAAGAGTAAATACTAATGTTGGGATGAAGCAAGTGATAATGCCATAATGCAGAATCGACCAGAAAACCACCTCAAAGCATATAAAATATTGAGAAGTAGAGAGGAAATGGATAACCCAAATATGACCTAGCTCAGCCACCACGAAAACATAGCACCTTCCCAACATTAAAGAATTGAAAGGATATGTAGGCAAGATGATGGAACTACACTTCCAATAAATAGCTAAAGATTCCCCCACTTCAAATTTAACCACACTACCTCCCCAAATTCCCATTATTATAAAAAATAGAGAGCAGATCCTACTGTAATGATTGATTAAACTGGAAAGTACATGAATTTTCTGGAGTTTCCAAATTCATTTGCACCCTATTTTCTCATCCATGTTGTTGTTGATGCCTATTCCCATATTAACATGCTTTGAATGTCTTGGCCATGCAATTCCAAATTTTGAAGTAGATACAAATGGTATCATATCCATTGATTCTCCCCTACGATGTGTTAGCTCCTAGAAATTCAGCCTCTCAAGTCAATCTTTTCACCAAAATTTGGTCATGTCAAATAAAGTTGATAGGTGACTAAATGGTCATATAGGGTTTTTGTCCTATGTTTTATTGCTAAAAATCAAGTCATATTTTTCTTAAGAGTGAGTCACATGTTGTAAGAGTCATTCATGGTCCATAATGATCCATCATTACACATCAGATTATAACTTGATATTTTATTTGTCATTATTCTCCATGATGACAAGTTGGTAGCAYAAACAGCTAGTTTTCCATCATGTGCGCTACTAACTTTTAAGAAAGMTTTGTTTTTGCATTTGAATACTTTTGAATTGAAAAAGGTATATCAAGAAAGTTTTTCAAGGTTCTTAAATCATCATCAAGTCTTGAGATCCTCTTTTAAAGCTGCAACTCTCCATCAAAGGAAAACTACTAAGGTTTGCAAAGAAACAAAGAAAGATTTTGTCCTTAGGGTTTTGGTATGCAACAACCTACAATGAAGATATATTATGTTTTAATGATGTATGATTTGATTCCAGAGGAAGATGCATATGGTAGCAGCATAGAGGAACCTTTTTATCATTCTTTGTTGAAGATAAAAAAAAACCTAGCAAGTGCTAAATACATAAGAAATGCATATCACAAGCATACTCTGTTTTAGAGTTTATTGATGGAATTTTTCAAAGAGGGATATGTTTACAGTGATATTATGGAAAATGGTTCTCTTCAGGGTGCATGGTATTCATATTTCAAGTAGCAATTCCAGAGGAATTGAGTGTTTGTCTAAAGCACTTGGAGTATAACATTTTGGCATAAACCTTTTTTTGTAAAATGATGTATGGGGAAGTTTAAATGATTAAGTATGATATATTGCAACATTTAATATGTTATGAAGTCAAAGTTCAGGTCTTAAAGCATCCTTTTCCAGCATTCATTTCAGATTTTTAAATAATTTTGGACAAAATGTTTAAAAATAGACACCTACAAGAGTTTGTAGCGCAAACTATGTTTTTCCTGTGTATTGCGCTACCAACTCTTCAAACTTTCAACATGGATGAGATTTGGTCAAAATTCGACTTGGAAAGAGGATTTTTGGGTCAAGGTGGCCACATATATTTGAATATAATATCATCTCCCATCAAATCATGCAGGTGGCACTTTGTTTCCTCAATGGAAACATTCTAGGGATCAAATCCTAGCTTGTAGGAATATGACTAGATTTTGGAAATCTGTGTTTTCCTGTTTTAGTCATCGTTTTTGGAGATATATTATGATGATATGAAAAGGTATTTTTGGAAAGTGAGAGAGTTTTTTTCACAATAATGAGCTCCTCTTCAAAACCTCTCTCAGTTTTCCAAAATATGTTTGGATTCAGGAGATATATGTGAATCTTTGAACATCATTTTCCAGAAATTTGACTGTTTGTATTTTCCAGCCACCTCACAAATTCGGATTTGAGTTGGATATATTCAAATATCTAAACATGGGTTAAGTGTTTATGATATTATTTCATTTTTGATCTATATAAGCATATAATATATCTATAAAATTGATCAAAGAGAAAAGATGTTGGATTTTGGAGAGCTTTCTAGAGTCTTTTATTGTAAAGACTTTTGATAATATATACTAGAATCATAAGATTCTTTCACTGTTATTATTCATACCTTTGTTCAGTCATCTCCTCTTGTACTTAGGATTGAATGTCATGTTCATTTCTTTGTTTACTCAATGAATGATAATTTTCATCTTGTCTTTGCATTGGTAAACCAGAATTATAAGTATTCTTCCTTGTTATAATCAACCTTTCATTTATGTTTTTATTATACATGATCTTGCTGGTATAGTGAGAGTTCTCCATCCATATGAGTTTAAAATCCATGCGATCAATAACTTTTGAGAGCCTTATATTGTCTGGATATGTTCAATGTGTCTTGAGTGGATGAGTGAGTGAGTGAGTTATCCATTTTTGATCCAATTTCATATATTTCATTAAGCATTTGATTAAGTTACCAAGCTTACTCAACCTACAACCTTGAGTGACTCTTGGAGTGATAACACGATGGAACTTACATCACCTCACCTCATGCAGACTAGATCTCCTCCCACACTCTGCCTTAATTACCTAAACTTTTCCAATGCCTCGATGTCTTATCCAAGTCCTCATGACAGGACACATGCATAAATTCCAAGTACATCTCCCACGCGTCCACCCACATACCACATGGAGTAATAAAACATTTATTGAAGACCCAAGCATATGGTCATGGTGGGGGTACGAACAACTCCACTTCTTCAGCACTCATGAGACCTAGAGGTTTTCTAATGGCCATATTATCCATTTTATCATCTTCACTATTATATTTTTGAAGCACATGATCCTGCAATCTTTCTCTTTTGTAGATGTTATATAGTTTGTTATCAAAGGAGGTGTAGTGGCCAATGTCGATTGTGTGCCCACCTGAAATATTTCATCCCAAGAGAGTTTTTTTACGTTCTGGGTGGGATGACATTTTGGTCAATGTTAACCCTAACCCTACACCAAATTCCTCCTAGATGAAAATATCACAACAAGAGAGAGATTAGCGCCTCAACCCTAGGATTGGCCAAACCCACCACAATTAGGATAATATTGTCTAAGCATAATACAATTATCTTCCAAGGATATTGCATGTACTTCTAAGAGTGTCATTTCATTATTTAATGAGTGATGACCTATAATAGTGAATTTGGACATTGATGAATATAATGTCAATTTAATGAATAAAACATCAAATCAAATGGAAAATTGAACTCATTTTTTTAAGAACTCAAATATATTACTTGGATGCAAATTTGTTGAATCATTTGGTTATATTCACTATATATTGGTAGCTAGGACAATAGGCAACCAAATTCTTAATGAAGAACAATGGGTGTTATAGATGTTGCATTGGAAAATGGCACTTTTACCAGTGCTTATAATAATGCAGATAGCATCTCTTTATGAATGGTCAACATGGAGAATGAATATCTCAGCATCATCTAATAATGAAGAATGCATCATGCCTATAAAATAGAAGCGTTTTGGAGCCAAAAGTTGAAATTCTAAGCAGTATTGATAGGCCATGACAAATAGATAAGGATCATCATTTATTATTTAATCTTAAACATTGATCAAGAAATTCCCTTAGAAAGATGGATGCACCAACCGCATGCCTTAAAAGAAAATATGATTAAATAAAGTTTGATTTCAAAGCATGAAGGAAGCAGTAGTGGCTTAGGAAAGTCCACAAACTTTGAGTTATGGTATAAGTATAAATAACACCCATGATAATATTAAGGGGTTATCTCTATAGGTTTTCCACCAATGTCATTGGGCATTTGGCTAGCTCCATGCCAGCAGGTGCCCAATTTTAATTTCCCTAGGTTAGGCACACAAGTATACACTAATGGGTTTACTAAAGATGTCATCCAAAAATGTGGGGAAGCATCCCTAAGGTTTCCCCAAAATATCTCCTTGAAAAAAAATAGCATCCACTTTGCTCAACAACACTTAAGATTCAACCCCCTAGTGAAAATTGGAAATGAGATCTATCCAACAACATTTGTTATGTAGCATAGTGAAATTGTGATCTAAAAATGAAGAAGACTTGAAATACTTGAATTTATTGCAATGTAAATGTTATGTGTTTAAAAGAAAATGGATCAGTTTGCAACACATAGATTAAGGGATTATTCATGTAAATTACACATAGACAGCAACATAATCAATGAACATAAGCACATAAACACAACAATTGATAAAGGAGTTCACCCCTCTCTTGGGCTACATCTCCTGGTACAGCTTCCAATGGATCATTATTATTAATTGCTCAAAAGTGCTCAAAAACATGTCTTACAATGCTCAAACTGACCAACCGACTGCTCCAATGACTTCAGAGCATCCTAAAACCCCTAGATGGGTTTTTTCGACACCACAATCGGTCGAAAAATGAAGAAGTTAGGCCTCCTGGAAGTCCCCCCTTCAAGCTTGTTGTCTCTGCATCTACAAATCCCACCCTTCTTGAATGAACGTGGCACACACGCAATAAATAGCGTGAAAACCCAGCACCGGACGCAACCGCGCCAACGGTGCAAACTGTAGGACAATTATGGGCGCACCAGCCCCTAACCGCCTAGCACTGGGCACATGGAGGTCATATGACCTTGCGCATTCGTAAAAAGGGCTAACTGCCAAATCGTTTGAAAACTACCCGCGCACCTTTCCGTATAGCCAAAGGTCATATAACATACAATAGAACTAGGGCATATATATATAAGTGCCACACCATTCCACGGTGGTCGGGGCTATACCTGTTACAACTCCCGTGCGGTGTATTTCATATGTGGTCACATGTAATATCGATATGACTGCGGGTCGGGGCTAAGCCCCGGCCCAACCCCCCCGTCGTTTATTACATAGTTTGAATTCAAATATAATTGAACACATATACATAACAAGGAACATCCGGTGGTCCATTGGTCGGACGATCTTTGCGAAGGCGCTATGCAGATGGGGAGGGTCGGGGGTCGAGCCTCACGGACTCCAATAATTTTACATAACAACCCATAAACCAATAAAGGGGTGCCACGTGGAAGCCCATGATTGGGCCACGTGGCACCGTACCATTAACCAACGAAATGCCATGTGTTGTAGTCTGATTCAACCATGCCTGCCAATCATCATATGCCATGTCACTTCTACCATGTCATCATACGGTCGTACGACCCTGCCACATCAGCCTGTACGGACTGTACAGTCAGCATCATTTTTTTTTGCCTATTTGACTTTATGAACAGATTGCAATATATCTCACTCCCGACATCCGTTTGAGACGAAACGAGTTGCATTGGGTTCGCAATGATGAGGCCTACGCTTTCATCCAGTTTGAAATGATTCTGAGCACTTTGAACTTTTGAGCAAAATTTGATCCCCTGATCACACCTCCCCATTGGGAATCTTTTGGACCTCCAAAAGACTATTTTCAGTCTATGTGAAGATGAGGGTAAAGTTCTCTCACCCTTCCAACCTCAATCCACTTTTCCTTGCTTGGATTCATCCCTTTAATACCAACTCGAAGATACTCCACATTTCCTCGTTTTGAAGTTCGCATTCTCCTGTCAAGGATGGTGTCTTCCTACAGTTCTGTTAGATACTCTAGAGAAAAATCATCTATGGAAGGAATCTGAACATGATCTCCTTGATCATCAATCAATGGAGGCTCATACAACTTCAAATTCTCAACATTAACAACTGCATACATCTGCATATAAGGAGGCAAATCTAAACGAAAAGCATTGTTACCAATCTTGTCGATAATCTTGAAAGGACCATATCGAATCGGTTTCAACTTTTTACCTTCTCCTTTAAGCCTCTCTTTGCTGATGTAAATCCAAACTTCATCTCTAACTTGGAAACTGTGATCAACACGATGCTTGTCATGTCTCGTCTTGTACTTGGACTGACTCTTTTCCAACTGCTCTTGCACCACCTGATGTATCGACTGAATTTGTTCAATGAACTTATCTGCCCTATCAATGTCATATTGACCATCGACAGCAATATCTTTCCCAAAGATAAAATCTAAAGGAGACTTGGAAAAATAGCCAAAACATGTTTCAAATGGCGACGTTTGCGTCGAAGAGTGCTTAGCTCGATTGTACGCATGTTGAATGTAGTGTAAATTCTCATCCCAAAGTTTAGGATGCTTGCTGCAATAAACACGAAGAAGATACACAACTGTACGATTTACCACCTCTGTTTGACCATCTGTTTGCAGATGAAAAGTTGTGCTCTTTTTAAGTTTGGTGTCCATGAGTTCCCATAAACTCGACCAAAAACTTCCAACAAATCGAGAATCCCGATCAGAAATAATGGACTTAGGAAATCCAAAATGCACCCAAACATTTTGAAAGAACAATTGTGCCATTTGTTATGCTGTAACCTGCTTAGTACAAGGCATCAAAATACACATTTTGCTAAATCGATCAACCACAACATAAAGATAATCATGACCTCGTCTCGACATAGGTAAACCACCTACAAAATCCATGGAAATACTTTCCCAAGGTTGAGAAGGAACTGGAAGTGGAGTATACAAACCCAACTTTCGATTGCTAGG